>CM038676.1:172585485-172737706 GCA_021605205.1 Aegilops longissima
AAGGCCAACTCATGAGAAATAAACTAAAATGCTGCGAAGCGTCGAAGGTAAGCGAGTCCATCCGGCTACAAAGGGCAATCGCCAAGCGCGGGCGTAACCTCACTCTGATGGAATATATCTACGCAACATAATACGTTGCAGCCATGTAAATCAGCTTTTGGAATAAGGCGGCAAGTCATGAAGAATAACAATAATAAAGTTGCTAACACTATATGCATTTTGGCTGTGGAGCTCTAAGTTTCATCATTTTGCGAAAAGCCAATTTTATCCTACTACTGATGGACTTATTTGCAAATTACTACAATTGTTGGTAGTTATTGAGATGGTTCCGCCAACCAATATCTCGTTCCCAAATTATTATTAAGTCATAAACCCATTAAATTAATCCATTAGTTTTAGTGTTGAGATATCCGAATACTTCCAAGGTCGAGATGCTCAAATGTCCGTAACAAGGGACACGGCTAATCGATTAGGTTATAACACTCTGCAGAGGTTTGCACTTTCCCATAAGAATCATTCCCTCCTTTAAAGTCTTAGCACTTCATGGTGTTTGAAGGCGGACCAGATAAACAGAGGTCTTCCAAAGAGTTCTTACGCCCTTGCGGTACCCATCAATCCTACCGTTCGTCTACTTCTCCTAGTACCGTCCAGCCAGCTTCACTACAAGGTCAACCCAGCGAGCCCATAATGGCTTGCGGCTGCTGGTAAGCTTCGGTCATGGGGCATCCATCCTTCTCTTCGTGGCTGGGTGAAGCTTTCCGCGAGGATGTCATGGCGCTTCTCCATGCATCCGGCCACCAGGTGCTCGAGGTGCCGTCAACCGTCCTCCACCCAGTAGTGATTTTCGAAGTCCATCTTGATCATTGTAGTCCATGGGTTGTCATCATCATTGACTCTCACATCTTGCTTATGAACTTCACTCATCCCAAATCCGTCTCTGAGCATAGCAAAATAACTACTACGTCCGGGGTCATGGTAACAAGGGATTGGTTCATCCTACCACATGATACTACTCAAGTTTAATGACTTCAAGATTTCACTACTGCATGCAATGGTGGGGTGGTGACAACTACTAATGCACAAAACATAGGTATAGAAATAACATGATCAAAACTTGCCTTGCGATGATCCTCGTAAGCTAAAGAGTCGTAGTAGCAAGCTTAGCACTCAAGAACTCTACGAGACAAACAATAACATAATAAGCACAAAGCAAGAGGATCACACAAGATAACAAAAGTAACATAGCACAACAAAACAATCAAAACCAAATCAAAAGGAAAACTCAAAGAAATCAAATTCAAAGTTTTCCCTATTCCAAACAATAACAAAAATAGTTTTATATAACAAAATTCCTAATATAACCTAATCATGGTTTTAGGTTAACTTAACGAGAAAAGGATTAACTAAGCAACTAGGAGCAAAAAGAATTAATTAAAAGCTATTATAAAACTCATTTTAGGCCTAATCCAATTTCTATTAAGAATTAATTTAAAACTTTTATTAATTATAAATAAAAGTTCATCTAATGGAATGACAGAAACTAACCTAGAATAACTAATCACAAGTTAAAAATAAATTAATTTACTAATTAATTAATTAGGAAAACAGGAACTAATCAATTAATTAGGATTAATAGGATTCTGCCTAGAATTAATTATTTATTAACCTAAAATACCAAAGTTAATTTCTAGGGTTTGGCAATATCAAAATAAAGTGATGGCAAAAGAATCATGCAAAAATAATTTTTCTAACTAAAACTATAGCAGATTTGCTATTCTGACTAAAACAATATTAAAGCATTTTTAATTATTTTAACATAGCTAAATATATGTTTTTCAGAAACTACATAAAATTTGTAATCCAACAAAAAAGAATCACTCAAAAATATTAAACAGAATAAAAGATATACATTTTGAAATTTGAAACAAATCGGCTAAAACAGAAAATCAAATAAAAGAAAAAGCCCAATGGGCCTATCACATGCACTAGGCGTAGTTTAGTCTAAGCGGGCCTAGGGTTTAACTAACAGAACCGGCCTAATAAATAAAACCTAAACTAAATAAAAACGTTCGGACGGCGGTTTTCTAAATAAAACATACCCCTTGAGTTCTAATCGAACCGCGTTTGGGATCGGACGGGGGAGGAATGCAGAGGGACTCACGGACTCGGCTGCAGCGCGGCGGCGAGAGTGCTCAGGCGTTGGGGCGTCGGCGAGCTTGGCGAGGCGTCGGGGAAGGCAGGGGCTCGGGGAGGTTCGGTGGTGTCGGGAAGGTCGGGGTGCACCAGGCGGCGGCGGCGAGGTTTTAGCGGCGGAGGTGAGCTCGGTGCTCGGTGACGTCGAGCAGGAGGTGAGGGTCTGGCGAGCTCGGGGAAATGGGGTGCGGGGCTTGGCTCTTTATAGCCGGGGCCTCGGCTCCTCTTCGGAAGGGATCGGGGCTTGGGGATCCGGATCCTTCGGGATCGGTGGATCTCAGCGAGGCTAAATGGCTTGGGCGAGGGAAGACGGCAGGGGTCCCTTGGTCACGAGGGGAGAGAGGGGGTTCGGTCGGTGGCGAATCCTAGGGAGATCAGAGCGAGGCGCGGCGGTCGGGTGTGGCTCGCTTCAATTGGTGTGCCTGAGTGGGCCGGCTTGGCTGGGCCAAAGTGCGGAGGGGTGAGGTGAGGTGGCCGGCTGGGCACAGGTGCTTTGTTGGCGCCGAAAGGTTTTTCCTTTATTTTTTTAATTAAAACAAAAACAAAAATAAAACCTAAACTATAAATATTTTATATAGGGTATATATATACCAAAATGATCAGGAATATTCCTTTCATTTGAACATTTTTCCAAAGGCAAAATCAAACTTTATAAAATTCATTTTTTCAAATTCAAATAAAATTGATTTGAATTCCATTTCTTTTAGCAATGTTTCCTCTGATATTTTTGGAGTGTCATGTTAGCTCCTCTCATACTTTTGATCAAGTATTTATCGAGGCTTAGTTTTTGAATTGTTTCCCACATGCCAAAGTTTGGAATTCAAATTCAAATAACTCTGAAACTTCAAATGGCATTCAAATTCAAGCAGGATGCATAGGATGCTTATCTATAATTGTAAAACATTCCAAATAGGAAAATTTGGGATGTTACAAACCTACCCACCTTAAGATGAATCTAGCCCTCGAGATTCGGGTTGGCTAACAAATAGTGCGGATGGTCTCGGCGAAGATCTTCTTGGCGTTCTGTGTGGCTTCTTCCTCGGTGTGGTGACTCCAAACACCTTGCAAAATTGATGACTTTTCTGCGGGTGACTCGCTTGCAGTCTCGAGAATTTTGCGGGTTTCTCCTTGTAAGTCAAATCCTTTGTCAAGCTGTATGGCCTCTAGGGCCTTTGTGTCTCTCAACGGAACATCGGCCATGTCGGCATGGCACTTCTTCAAGCGAGAAGCGTGAAAGACATCATGAACTCCGGACAATCCTTCGGCAATTCCAACTTGTATGCAACTTCTCCACGACGTTCGAGGATTTTGTAGGGGCCAATGAATCGGGTGCTAACTTTCCCTTGACTCCAAACCTCTTGATTCCACGAAGTGAGACACACGAAGGTATGCTCGGTCTCCCCTTCGTAAGTCACCTCCTTGCGCTTCTGTCGGCATAACTCTTACGTCGTTGTGTGCTATCTTGAGCCGGTCTCGAATCAGCTTGACTTTCTCTTGGAATCCTTGATAAGATCGGAACGAAAAGTGATCGATCTCAACACTATCCCACAAACAATGGTGTTACGCACCTCCTTCCGTATAGAGCTTGAAAGGGCCATCTTCAAACTGGATTGATAGCTGTTGTTGTACGAGAACTCTGCGTCGGCAAATTGTCATCAGCTAGACCCATAGTCTAGCACACAAGCTCTCAACATGTCCTCCGAATCTGATTGACTCTCTCGGTCGTCCATATATACGTGGATGAAAGGTTGTCTTGAATTCAGCCTCGTACCCAAAGTTTCATGCAATTGCTTCCAAAACTTTGAGGTAAACTGCGTTCCTCTATCGACACGATTTTCCTCGGAACTCCATGCAGACATACGATCCTGGTCATGTATATCTTGGCCAACTTAGCACTGGTATAGGTAGTCTTCACGGTAATGAAGTGAGCTACCTTAGTCAAGCGATCAACTACTACCCAGATAGAATCATAACCTGAGCGGGTCTGGGTAATCTGTGATGAAATCCATACCAAGTTTCTCCCATTTCCAATCGGAATTGGCAAAGGTTGAAGTAACCTGCTGGCTTCGATGTTACGCCTTTACACGTTGGCAAACATCGCATATGGCTACGTACTCGGCAATGTCCTTCTTCATACCGTCCACGAAACTTTGCTTCAAATCCGGTACATCTTGGTGTTGCGGGGGTGAATCGAGTCTGGTGAATCATGAGCCTCTGAAGAATTAGCTTCTCGAGCTCGGGATCATTGGGCACATAATCGATCCTCAAACCAAATAGTTCCATGTTCATCCTTCCGGAATCCTTTAGCTTTTCCTTCCTCCATCTTTTGCTTAATCTCATCGATTTCCTTGTCCGACTTACGGGCTTCACGAATCCTTTCGGTCAAGGTGGACTGAACTTCGAGTTGCGACAAAACCTTTGGAACTATCTCCGATCGGAGATCTACGAGGTCATCGACCAACTCTGGGTAATCCTCCTGCGGTAAGAGTGTTCACATAACTCTTACGGCTTAAAGCATCTGCTACAACATTGGCTTTACCGGGGTGGTAATGCAATCTCATGTCATAGTCCTTTATCAACTCTAGCCATCTCCTCTGCTCGAGGTTCAATTCCTTCTGCGTGAAGATATATTTCAAACTCTTGTGATCAGTATAGACATCACAGCGATTTCCAATGAGGAAATGTCTCCGGTCTTGAGTGCATGCACAACACTGCCAACTCCAAATCATCGTGGCATAATTCATCTCATGAGGTCGTAGCTATGGAGGCATAAGCTACAACCTTGCCTTCCTGCATCAATACTCCTCCGAGTCCTTGGCGAAGCGTCTAATAGACCTGGTATTCCTTATGTATGTCCGGCAATATCAACCTTTGGGCTGTGACCAACCGTTTCTTCAATTCCTGAAAACTGGCTTCACATTCCTCGGTCCAAACATGCTTGGCTTCCTTCTTCAACAACTCAGTCATGGGCTTGGCAATCTTTGAGAAGTTCTCAATGAACCTCCGATAATATCCTGCGAGTCAGAAAACAGCGGATCTCCTTGGTGAGGTGGGTGGCGCCAATCGGTGGTGATTCAACCTTGGCGGGATCAAGCTGCTATTCCTTCTCCTGAAATAACATGTCAGGAATCCAACTTCCTTCAACCAAAATTCACATTTGCTGAATTTGGCATACGGTGATGTTCTCGAAGTTTCTCGAACTAGGCGCAAATGTTCCTTATGCTCTTCCTCGCTCTTGGAGAATATCAATATGTCATTGATGAACACCACGACAAACTTGTCCAAATATTCCATGAACACCTTGTTCATCAAATTCATAAGTATGAGGAGCATTAGTCAATCAAATGACATGACGGTATACTCGTATAAACCATACAGTGGTGAATGCTGTTTTGGGTATATCCTTTTCACGAATTTTCAATGATGATACCTGATCGAAGATCGATCTTAGAGAATACCTTGGCTCCAACAAGCTGATCAAACAAGTCATTGATCATTGGCAGAGAGGTACTTGTTCTTGATGGTTACCTCGTTCAATGCGATAATCCACAACCATCCTCAAGCTTCCATCCTTCTTCTCTACCAAAAGCTGGGGCTCCCCAAGGTGATGAGCTTGGGCGAATATATCCTTTCTCCAATAACTCATTTATTTGTTCCTTGATCTCTTTCAACTCATTTGGTGGCATCCGATAAGGTCTCTTGGATATTGGGGCTGTGCAGGGCAATAGCTCAATCAAAAACTCAATGTCCCTGTCCGGTGGCATTCTGGTAATTCCTCAGGGAACACATCGGAAATTCTTGCACTCTGGCACTTCCTCTGAACAACTCCGTGAGGGAATGCACTGATTCTTCATCCGGCTGTGCTGGCTACATACTTGATCCTCTTACGCTCGGGGTGGTAAGCAGAATAGACTTCTTGCACGATCAATGTTTCCTTCATACTTTGACAACCAATCCATGCCTAGGATTACATCCAAGGTCTGAGTTTCCAACACTATGAGTTCTACGGAAATTTGTGGTTCCCGATGTTGAGGTTTGCGGGACAGCTTAAACCTGCCATCATTTCTCCTCTGCTGGTGGCCCGGCGGAGGGGCTTCTAAGGGTTCTAGTCGTAATCCATACTTATCCACAACTACCCTTGATATGAATGAATCGTTGCACGAGTCAAAGCAGAACCAAAACTGAGCGTGAATTCAATAAAACTTACCAACCACGATTATACGGCTGATCATAGGCGTTCTCCCGTCGATGTGATTCACTTGAGCACGAGGAAGGATTGGGCTTCTTATTTGAGCCTCCATTGCCATTCCGTTCCTCTGCTTGGCCTCCGGGCGTCGGTGGCGTAGTGCCTGTCTTCGGCACTTGAAGCGGTGATATGGCTCGGATCCTTCGGGCCGGGCAGAAGCAGTGCTGATTGCCATTACCATTGCCATTGCCATTGCCATGGCCTGACTTGTTGTCTGGCTGCGGTTGTTTCCATTTCCACCATGGTTATGAACTCCATGGTTATGATGGGTGTGCCCTCTGATGCGGTGCATAGCGGGGCTTGCTGAGCTCTGAGTTGTGCTTCCCTGGCTGTACTTCCGCTTGCGGCTTTCTATCTGCTGCTGCTTGCCTTCGGGATGGTGGCCTTGTCTACCAGCTCACGGTAGTTGTTGAAAGTAGCCACAATAAGTTGCATGCTCGATTCATCATTGAGTCCCTCAAGGAACTTCTCACCTTGGCGGCATCGGTGGCCACATCATCGGGGCATAGCGAGCAAGCTTGCTGAATTCCTCCACGTCTTGTGCCACGATCACGATTTCCTGGCGTAAGTTGCGGAACTCACGCTTCTTGAGACTCATGGCTCCAGATGAGACATGAGCGGTCTGGCCCGCTGGAATTGATCCCAAGTGATGCCACCCAAGGAAAAGTGGCGGTGTAATTCTCCCACCAAGAAGCTGCAGGTCCATCCGGTTGATGCGCGTGCAAAGCGCACCTTCTCAAACATCGGTGCATCCAGCGGTGACTAGCTCTCTCCCAATCTTGCGGAGCGATCGTCACCACAATCGGCTCGGTGCTACTAGAGAACACTGGCGGATTCAACCTCGAAATCGAGTCAAATTGTCCACGATGGGTGGTGGTGGTGGCGGTGGATTGTTGGCGGGGTTGTTACGATTGAATCGGGAGCTGCATCGATGCATTACCTTCTTTGGAGCAGTGGGTGAGCTCGGCGGGAAACCGATTGTCACGTCTCGGAGGCATCTGGTGTTTTGGAGTGGGTGAGAAAATTAGAATAGAACAAGGGTCTATGAGAATAACACTACCCATATGAATGCACAATCATAACACACCAAACATTTATTCATTCCACTCAAACATGGTTCAAACTCGATTACAAAAGCTCATGACTAATCGAAGGAAAACATCGGCCTAACTGATCGACGAAAAAGAAATAAAAGATGACATGGTGGTCGACTAAAGTCTTCATCGATGGCGCCTCCTCTTGGGGTTTCCTTGGTGGTACTCCTTGAAATCTGATCATTGCTCACGAGGGTGCTTCATCTCCACTCGGGTAAGTCCTCTCCCAAGTCCATCTTTTCCTCAATCGCGGCAAGCTTCATCTTGGTCGTCGACTATCTCCATGAAGTCCGTGATTTCTTCCTCATAGCCAAGGAAGTCTGCGTGCCTTCTCCTCGATTCGATTCGCGGAACAAAAGCTTCGGTGTGTCTTGAGTTCTGGCGAGCTGAATCTCCGTGTCACGAGAAGACATTCCAAATCTGGATGTAGGAGAGAGTGGAATCGTCCTCGATAGATGCGGATGATATCTCCATTCCTTGCCTGCGAGAAACCATGGCGAGTCGAGTGATCGAGCTCGGTCCTGTACTCCTCTCGGAGATGTCCAAGTGCTCGGTAGATCGCCACGTCCCTTCCGATGATCCAGTTGAACTCGGTGAACTCAAAGTTGATAGGCTCGTCGTCCTCAAAGGTCCTCCACAGGATATGCACCTCAATCCTGTGGCGGTGTCCGTCGGAAGTGCATTAGTGGGTTTCCAGTGATCGAGGGCGAGCAATCTTGACAGCTTCACCATCTGGACCAGCTTCCTTCCAAAGGGCATCGTCTCATCGGGTGGCGAGAACTCGGTAGCAAAGCGGGGTGAACTTCGACGGCCATCTAGAATGTAGGAGAAAGTCGAGAATAGATCGGGGAAGAATTATAGAATGAAAAGGGTTCAAAGTAAATGGTCTCGCTTATGGCTTTCCGATCCTAGGGGTTACGATCCTACGGTCGGCGTGTGCTCGATACCATCTCTGTGGCGACTGACCCAAAATCGGTCAAATCTACGTATGCATACCATCCCAAGATCATCTTTGGTACTCACGATACATCGATAAAGTAATCAAAGTTCAATCACACCTGAATATCATTAATCGATTCTCATATAGAGTCTTTATTACAAGGGAATAAATTGGCTCAAGGCCAACTCATGAGAAATAAACTAAAATGCTGCAGGCGTCGAAGGTAGCGAGTCCATCCGACTCCAAAGGGCAATCGCCAAGCGCGGGCGTAGCCTCACTCTGATCGGAATATATCTACGCAACATAATACGTTGCAGCCATGTAAATCAACTTTTGGAATAAGTGGCAAGTCATGAAGAATAACAATAATAAAGTTACTAACACTATATGCATTTTTGGCTGTGGAGCTCTAAGTTTCATCATTTTGCGAAAAGCCAATTTTATCCTACTACAGTGGACTTATTTGCAAATTACTACAATTGTTGGTAGTTATTGAGATGGTTCCGCCAACCAATATCTCGTTCCCAAATTATTATTAAGTCATAAACCCATCAAATTAATCCATTAGTTTTAGTGTTGAGATATCCGAATACTTCCAAGGTCGGATGCTCAAATGTCCGTAACAGGGACACGGCTAATCGATTAGGTTATAACACTCTGCGAGAGGTTTGCGCACTTTCCCGCAAGAATCATTCCCTCCTTTAAAGTCTTCGCACTTCATGGTGTTTGAAGGCGGGACGAATAAACGGGTCTTCCAAAGAGTTCTTACGCCCTTGCGTACCCATCCAATCCTACCGTTCGTCTACTTCTCCTAGTACCGTCCAGCCGACTTCACTACAAGGTCAACCCAGCAGAGCCCATAATGGCTTGCGGCTGCTGAGTAAGCTTCGGTCATGGGGCATCCATCCTTCTCTTCGTGGCTGGGTGAAGCTTTCCGCAGGATGTCATGGCGCTTCTCCATGCATCCGGCCACCACTGGGTGCTCCAGGGTGCCCGTCAACCGTCCTCCACCCAGTAGTGATTTTTCCGAAGTCCATCTTGATCATTGTAGTCCATGGGTTGTCATCATCATTGACTCTCACATCTTGCTTATGAACTTCACTCATCCCAAATCCGTCTCTGAGCATAGCAAAATAACTACTACGTCCGGGGTCATGGTAACAAGGGATTGGTTCATCCTACCACATGATACTACTCAAGTTTAATGACTTCAAGATTTCACTACTGCATGCAATGGTGGGGTGGTGACAACTACTAATGCACAAAACATAGGTATAGAAATAACATGATCAAAACTTGCCTTGCCGATGATCCTCGTAAGCTAAAGAGTCGTAGTAGCAAGCTTAGCACTCAGGAACTCTACCGAGACAAACAATAACATAATAAGCACAAAGCAAGAGGATCACACAAGATAACAAAAGTAACATAGCACAACAAAACAATCAAAACCAAATCAAAAGGAAAACTCAAAGAAATCAAATTCAAAGTTTTCCCTATTCCAAACAATAACAAAAATAGTTTTTATATAACAAAAATTCCTAATATAACCTAATCATGGTTTTAGGTTAACTTACAGAAAAGGATTAACTAAGCAACTAGGAGCAAAAAGAATTAATTAAAAGCTATTATAAAACTCATTTTAGGCCTAATCCAATTTCTATTAAGAAAATTAATTTAAAACTTTTATTAATTATAAATAAAAGTTCATCTAATGGAATGACAGAAACTAACCTAGAATAACTAATCACAAGTTAAAAATAAATTAATTTACTAATTAATTAATTAGGAAAACAGGAACTAATCAATTAATTAGGATTAATAGGATTCTGCCTAGAATTAATTATTTATTAACCCTAAAATACCAAAGTTAATTTCTAGGGTTTGGCAATATCAAAATAAAGTGATGGCAAAAGAATCATGCAAAAATAATTTTCTAACTAAAACTATAGCAGATTTGCTATTCTGACTAAAACAATATTAAAGCATTTTTAATTATTTTTAACATAGCTAAATATATGTTTTCAGAAACTACATAAAATTTGTAATCCAACAAAAAAGAATCACTCAAAATATTAAACAGAATAAAAGATATACATTTTGAAATTTGAAACAAATCGGCTAAAACAGAAAATCAAATAAAAGAAAAAGCCCAATGGGCCTATCATGCACTAGGCGTAGTTTAGTCTAAGCGGGCCTAGGGTTTAACTAACAGAACCGGCCTAATAAATAAAACCTAAACTAAATAAAAACCGTTCGGGCGGCGGTTTTCTAAATAAACATACCCCTTGGGGTTCTAATCGAACCGCACGTTTGGGATCGGACGGGAGGAATGTCGGGACTCACGGACTCGACGGCGGGCGGCGGCGGCGTGAAGTGCTCAGGCGTTAGGACATCGGCGAGCTTGAGGCGGCCTGGGAGACGTGGGAGCTCGGGGAGGGTTCGGTGGTGTCGGGAAGGTCGGGTGCACCTGCACGGCGCGACGGGAGGGTTTGGCGGCGGAGGTGAGCTCGGTGCTCGGTGGCGTCGAGCAGGAGGTGAGGGGTGCTGGCGAGCTCTCGGGGAAATGGGGTGTGGGGCTTGGCTCTTTATAGCAGGGCCTCGGCTCCTCTTGGAAGGGATCGGGCTTCGGGGATCCGGATCCTTGGGATCCGGTGGATCTCAGCGAGGCTCGTGGCTTGGGAGGGAAGGCGACGGGGGTCCCACTTGGTCGTGAGGAGAGAGGGGGGTTCGGTCGGGTGGCGAATCCTAGGGAGAGATCGAGGGAGGCGCGGGCGTCGGCATTGGGCTGGCTCGCTGGCTGTTTGGCCACAGTGGGCCAGCTTGGTGGGCCAGCGGAGGGGTGAGGTGAGGTGGCGCTGGCTGGGCACTGGGTGGCTTTGGTGGCCTTGAAAGGTTTTCCTTTATTTTTTAATTAAAACAAAACAAAAATAAAACCTAAACTATAAATATTTTATATAGGGTATATATATACCAAAATGATCGGGGAATATTCCTTTCATTTGAACATTTTTCCAAAGGCAAAATCCAAACTTTATAAAAATTCATTTTTTCAAATTCAAATAAAATTCAGATTTGAATTCCAATTCTTTTGGCAATGTTTCCTCTGATATTTTGGAGTGTCATGTTAGCTCCTCTCATACTTTTGATCAAGTATTTATCGAGCTTAGTTTTTGAATTGTTTCCCACATGCCAAAGTTTGGAATTCAAATTCAAATAACTCTGAAACTTCAAATGGCATTCAAATTCAAACAGGATGCATAGGATGCTTATCTATAATTGTAAAACATTCCAAATAGGAAAATTTGGGATGTTACAGTCGCATATTGGGCGTCACAGCACCCCAGTGTTCGAACCTCAAGGGTCTGCCGGAACCCGAAATCCGACATTTGGCGCGCCAGGTAGGGGTGCGCCGGAATCCTTCCTCCCCTAGTCGCGTGTGATTCTCCGTCGTGTCCATGGCGGCCTTCGCTGAAGCTTCGCGCAGAAGCGCCAGGCTGCTCGCGCCGCCGAGTCACCCGAGCGGCTCCGTCGGCGGACACCCCGCCGTTCCCGTCGCCTTTGCCGCCAACACCGCCAGCGTCCGTGGTGGAACGGGCGTGAGACCTGTTGGGGAGCTGCGCGACCTCTACCTCGCATGGCTGGGCGGCGCCTGGTCGTCGTAGCTCTCTGGGCGGCTCACTTGCGCCACCTTGAGCCGTCACGTCAAGCCGTTCACCGCCGGATCGCGCCGCCTCAGCGCTGGGAGCCCCAGGGTGGGTGGCGCCGAGGCCGACCTGCTCTTCAACTCGGATGATCACCCCTCCAACCTCGCCAGATCGGGTGCGCTCCCGATGTTGTGCACCCCCACCATCTGCGAAGTGGCAGTCACCAGGACCCTCATCGGCGGCGGAACCAACCTCAAGTATGCTACGTGGAGGCCTTCAGCCTCCTCCACGTGCCACCAGGCGGCTCCGGCCAATGAGCCTTTTTCGAAGTCGAGCCGGCTCCACCGCTTCATTGGGACAAATTCGCCTCCCGGTGACCTTCGGCACCCGCGACAAATTCCGCACGGAGCTGACCGACTTCGACATCGCCCCCATCGGCCTCCCCTACAATGCCATCCTCGGCTACCCGGCCTTGGCTCGGTTCATGGCAGCAACCCACCCTTCGTACAACCTCATGAAGATGCCCGGGAGCAGCGGCGTCCTTACCATGTCGGGAAACACTGGAGAGGCTGCGGCGCTCAAGCATGTTTTCAAAGCAGCTGCAGCTGCACGGCCCTGGCGTTAGCGCTCCGAGCCCAAGGGCTCGCCATCCAAGAAGAAGCAGCTATTCACTCAAAACAAAGGCGGAAACCAGCGGTACGGTCGGCGAGGATGGGTCCGCAGCGCCACCTTCACCATAGGTGCAAACCTCGAACCCGAGCAGGAGGAGGCCTTGGTAAAGTTTCTGCGCACAAACAATAAGGTATTCGCATGGGGGCCTGATCAGTTGGTAGGGGTCCCGAGGGGCGTGATTGAGCATCACCTCAATGTATGCCCCAACGTGCGCCCCGTGAAGCAGAAGGCGAGACGAGAGTCCACAGAGAAGCAAGCTTTTATCATCCATGAGACCCGCAAGCTGGAGGCAGCGGGGGTTATTCGCGAGGTCCGCTACCCGGATTGGCTGGCCAACCCAGTTGTCGTGCCAAAGAAAGGGGGAAAGGCGTATGTGTGTCGACTTCACCAACCTCAACAAGGCCTGCCCACAGGATCCATTTCCGCTTCCTCGCATTGACCAGATCGTCGATTCCACCACTGAGTGTGACCTGATGTGCTTCCTGGATGCCTTCTCAGGCTATCACCAGATCAAGATGGCGGTAGAATCGTGGAAAATCGACTTTCGACCCGTCGGAGTGTCTTGCTATACATGCATGCCATTTGGGATGCATAGCGCAGTAGCGACCTTTCGGCTCATGCACATCGCCTTGGGCCGACATCTTGGGAGGAATCTTTGAGGCATCGTCAATGACATTGTGGTGAAGTCCCGGAGGCGAAAACCACGATCTGGGACTTGGAAGAAACCTTCATGAGCCTCGAAAAAGTGGACTCTGCGGCTCAACCCGGAGAAGTGCGTGTTGGAGTCCCCTCGGGCAAGCTCCTGGGTTTCCTCGTGTCCCATAGGGGCATTGAGGCCAACCGGAAAAGGTCAAGCGATCGAAGACATGAGCCCGCATAAAGACCCTTAGAGAAATGCAGAAACTCACGGGCGCGTGACGCGCTAGGGCGTTCATCTCCAAGGCTGGGAGAATGAACCTTGCCATTCTTTAAGCTGATGAAGAAGAAGGGCCCCTTTGAATGGACTGAAGAGGCCGACAGGGCATTCCAAGAACTCAAGAGGTACCTTACCAGCCCTCTACATCGACGCCACACCCTACTCCGCCAGCGCAGCCCTAGTGGTGGTTCGGGAAGTTCGCCAGGTCAAGGCTGCGCCATGCCCGGCCACGGCCCCGGCCGCGGCAGCACAAGACCAAGAAGGCCTCGCGAAGGTCACGGCCCCGGCAGACGAAGACCAACCTCAGTAGGAAGATGCCCCTAGAGCCGAAGAGGCCGCGCCAGGCGGCCAGGCGCTAGGGGCTCCATCGCCTCGGGAGGCATCAGACCCTCCAGAGGGCACGGGCCTCGTCAGCACTCCTACTCTCATCAAGCACCCGGTGTACTCCGTCAGCACGGTGCTGCGGGACGCAAGGGCGCGGTACCCCATGCCCCAAAAGCTCCTCCTCGCGCTATTGGTAGCCTCACGCAAACCGCGGCACTACTTCCAGGGTCATCCCATCCAGGTCGTCTCAGCATACCCTCTGGAGAGGGTGATCAGGAGCCCCAACTCAGCTGGAAGAGTCACCGAGTGGAACATCAAACTGCAAGCATTTCAGCTGGAGTTCAGCACAACCAGAGTCATCAAGGGGGCCGCATTGGTAGATTTTGTGGCAGAATGGACGGAGGCACCTGGCCTCGAAGCAGGCGAAGACCAGTCTCTTTCTCCGGTGAGCGAAGCACCGGACGGCTGGGTCATGTACTTCAACGGGGCATTCTCCCGACATGGCGCGGGGGCCGGTGTAGTGCTCGTATCCCCTACTCAGGACAAGCTCTACTACGTTGTGCAACTCTGTTTCCAGCATGGGGAAAAGGTCTCCAACAACATAGCAGAATATGAAATCCTGATAGCCGGCTGAGGGCCGCGATCGCTTTGGGGGTAAAGCGCCTCATCATCAAGGGCGATTCACAGCTCCTCGTCAACTTCTCCATCAAGATATACGAGCCGAAGGATGAGCACATGGAAGCCTACCTCGCGGAGGTTCGCAGGATGGAGAAACAGTTCTGGGGACTGGAGTTGCAGCATGTGCCACGCGGCACCAATCAAGAGGTGGACGACATCGCCAAGAGAGCGTCCAGGCGGCTGCCTCAGGAGCCTGGCGTCTTCGAGGAGCGACTCTTCAGGCCCTCATCGGCACCGTCACTATCGAGCGCGGCGCAACCTCGGGAGGAGCTCCCCGGCCGCTTTGCCTCGGGAGCCCGGCTGCGGCCCGGCCTCGAGGCGCACCTGCTCTTGGCATTGGAACCTCGGGAGGGTGCTGGATTCACGGAGCTCAAGAGCTACTTGATCTGTGGGACCTGCCGAGAAGGAGGAGGAGGCAGAGTGTGTGCGCGGCAAGCCACGGCCCTCTTGTATCGGGATGGGGAGCTTTTGGAGGCGGCGAATAGCGTGTCCCTCGCTGCATTCCAGAGAGCAAGGAAGGAATTGCTGGAAGACATACATGCCCGGAGATTGTGGGCACCACTCATCATTGCGAACCCTCGTTGGCAAGGCGTTCATAGCCAGGTTCTCTGGCCCACATCGCTCGATGTGTGATTGAGCTGGTAAAGGCTTGCGAGGCGTGCCAATTTCATGCCAAGCAGATCCATCAGCCGGCGGGAGGTCTGCAAACTATACCCCTCTCATGGACATTCGCAGTTTGGGGCCTGGACATTCTAGGCCTGTTCCCTCGGGCGCCAGGGGGCTATCGCTACCTCTACGTCGCCGTGTACAAATTCACCAAGTGGACTGAGGTGGAGGCTGTCCGCACCATCCCAGGAGGCTCAGCGGTCAAGTTCATCAGGGGCCTCGTGAGCCGGTTTGGGGTTCCTAACCGCATCATCACCGACAACGGTTCGCAGTTCAAAAGTAGTCTCTTCAAAATGTACTATGCTAACCTTGGAACACAGATATGCTACGCCTCGGTGGCGCACCCTCGGAGCAATGGCCAGGCCGAGCGAGCCAACGCGGAGGTCCTTAAGGGCCTCAAGACCATGACCTTCAAGAAGAAGCTGGAGGCTGCGGCGAGGGGCTGCACGGCGAGCTTGATGCGTGTTGTGGTCCATCCGCCACGACCGCAGCCAAGTCATTGGCGAGACCCCTTCTTCCTCGTCTCGGAGCAGAAGCTGTCCTCCCTCACGGTCGGCGTCGCTCCGCACGGGTCTGGCGTTCGACGAGGCGCAGCGGGGCGCCATGCGGGGGCGAATCTCGTCTTGGGGAGGAACATGTCGAGAGGCAGCGCTGCAGCGCAAAGGTATCAACGGTGCTGGCAATACCCCTTTGCCGCAACATCCGCCCCAGGAATCTGGAGGTAGGGGACCTCGTGCTCAGGCGGGTCCTCTCTAGGGATGGGTTGCATAAGCTCTCTCCCATGTGGGAGGGCCCGTTCAAAGTTGTTCATGTTTCCAGGCCCGGCTCTGCACGCTTGGAGACTCAGGAAGGGGCGCCCATCCTGAACGCGTGGAACATCCAGCATCTCCGGAAGTTCTACCCCTAAAAAGGCCGAGCACATGAAGAAGGCGAGCAGCTTGTGAAGCTTATTTTTACGAGAAAGGCCAGAGCACGTGAAGAAAGGCGAACGCTGTGAAGCTTATTTTTTCGAGAAAGGCCCGAGCACATGAAGAAGGCAAACACTGTGAAGCTTATTTTCTTGAGAAAGGCCGGAGCACATGAAGAAAATGACGCTGTGAAGTTTATTTCCCCAAAAGGCACAGGGCTGTGAAGAAGGCCAATGCACGTGGCTTCGCCGCCGTGACACTCTCGGGTAATAATGAGTTGGGGCTGTACCGCCCGGAGTCTCGAGGCGCCGGCCTCGGGCCACAGGGCTCCCTCCCATGCCCGGTGGCAGCACTTAGCTCAGCTGGTGAGAAGGCGTCGAAGACTAGATTAGGTGCAGGGACGGATTTTTCATTTGCTTTCTGCGGTTGGCTTGTTCATTCCCATTTGAAGTTTTATTGAAGTTGTTGCCGTCTTTGGCTTGTGACTCTTTGCCTTTTTCGCTCTCCTGCCTCAATTTCTCTCACGCAAGTCTCGCGAGGGAGCGGCGCGGGCACCCTCGCGAGTGTTTTCTGCCCTTATCGTTTGAGGCTTCCATAGCCGGGTCCACTACGCACTACTAGGAAAAGGCCTACTAATGGTGCACCTAATTTGGCCATTAATGGCGCATTAGTGGTGCGCCATTAGTGCCACACCATTAGTATATTTTACTAATGGCGCACCATCGGTCGCCATTAGTATCTGATATACTAATGGCGCACCTTGGATCGCCATTAGTATGCCTCGAGCCATGTATACCAGTGCTTTGGCATACTAATGGCGCACGGCAGCAGAGATCGCCATTAGTAACCCGGCATACTAATGGCGCCTTTGTTCAATGATCGCCATTAGTATCCTTTAACATACTAATGGCGCCTTGTGTTGTGATCGCCATTAGTATGAATATTAGGTTTTTTTAATTTTCTGTTTTTTGCACAGGTTACAAAATGTATAATTGGACAAAATATAGACAGCACACAACAACAACAGATTCATCGAATACAATAGAAGATTAGTCTCTGAATACAATTCATCATATTAGTCTCTGAATACAATTCATCATATTAGTCTCGAATTGAAAAGACCGAACAAAGATAGAACATTATATTACAAGTCTCGAGACCCATGAGTAGCGAGTTTGTCTTCACATTACAAGTCGATATCGATCATCTAAACTACCATCACATAGAAGAGAGCTGCGGTCAACACGATGAGCATCATCACGATGAAACTTCGTCTTCATCCGGTTCCTCAACGCTCCCTCCCTCTCCCGCTAGATAGCGGGCGTATCTAGATTCGGCCTCGGCCCTAGTGGTGTACCCTTTATGGCTATTACCGCTGAATCGGTGAACCTGTCTCCGACACTCCTCCCGATCGTCGTGAACTCAGGAACCTTACCCTTGTACCACGACATACGGCGGCATCGCTATGCACTAGCCAAGCGAAGCGTTAGTACCAATTCACAGACAATACATAAGCAATATATAAGTATGCAGCGAGCGATCGGAAGAAAAGCAAGACATTAATAGCATCGATTACATCTAAGTTGAGCGACTCTCGAAACCAAAGAGACATACTACAAGTTCATTAAAGTTTAATTACAACATGAGCCAATCGATGTTTGAGAACTAGACAACTCGACTCAAGGGACGGGCGTGGATGAAGCCGCCGTCTATCGTGGGAGTCATGAAAGAGCAGGCGTTGTCATCCTGCATTTGTAGCATTGTGTCGATGTCCTTTGTTAGACGGTTGATTTACGAGGTAGAACTGCCCGAGTGCGAAGGACATCTTGATGGATGATTTCCGCAAACTCCATTTGGATGCGAAAGAATTCTTGTCGATGTCGCGTCTGGATTGCCGACACGCTTCGCGGCCCAATCTTGGAGTTTACTTGGTAGCGAAGTTGATGATGGTCCCGTCACGATCGCCGCATGTGATGGATGGCGTAGTAGGCACCCCGACGACCGCCCGGTGGACTGCTTGGCGCAGCGAGCGTCGTATTGTGGGAGAACACGTGCTTGCCGTGCTACGAATAGGCTGGTGAAGGTGCCTCCAGTTAGGCGTGGCGAGGAGAACATCATCAAGAACCTTCTTGACATTTGTGTAGTCTCGTTCGGTGACGGTCGGGTCGAAATCGTGGCCATGGAATATTTGGGGCTTAGGAGGATGGCGTGCAATGTGTCACTGCAGAAAACACGGAATGTTAAAAGAAAACGATCGAAATCTAAGAATTCATATATTACGGGCGGTTGAGGAGGACTTACTCGGGAAAGTAAGGCACGAGGAAGTTATCCTTATCTTGGTTTGCGAATGGCGCCTTGAGGTAAGAACTTCGCGACTTGCGGTCCCAGCGCTGCCCAAGATCTTGCGCGCATGTAGAAGAAGTCGACTATCACGATGTCCGGGGTCTTATCGCGAATGATCCGCATCTCCATACTCAGCGAAAATAGCAAGCGAAGGTGTAGTGGGCGGATGAAGGTTCAACATAGCGTGGATGTCATCAAACCGCGGGGCGATAAATGCGCCCGATGGAGTTATCCACAAAGCCCTTGCCCTTTGGCACCTTAGCCACGAAACCGGGTATGCCACATCCTTCTCTACGAGGCGCGCTTCTCCAAAGAAAGAACAACATCATGCAGACTCCGCATAGCACGGTTGCAGCATTGAGCATATTTGTCGGTAGCATCGCCCTACCGCCACATGCACCCTCCTCGAGATATCCTCGGTGAAGGTGGCCCGTCTGAGCACGGATCATACTCGGTGCGGCTGGCCGCACCCTTATTAGTCTTTCTTTGCGTGCCTTCTTCTTCTCCTGTAATGGGACGAGTTCTGCTCACAGACCGCCTTCTTGAGTGTGTTGGGGCTGATAATATTTACGCACCTCGCCTATCTCGAGGCTCGGTGAAGTCGGCAGTGGGCGTCTCACGAGAGCTGAGCAGCGAGCGGCGCTGTTGCTACTTGGCTTCTCCAGCGGTACCAGCTAGATCGCGCATGTCTTTTGTTGGGTTGGGTTCTTGAGAAGGAGGCCCCATGAAGTCGCCACCGTACCCATGATCGGCAAAATCTTGATCGGCGTTGGCAAATGTATCGTCGTCGTCGTCGTTACGATCTGTGCCATATGCATGTTTGGATCGATGGCATAGGGATGTCGGCACCGTTCGGCGGTCTTGCCATGGGGCCGACTTGGCGGCAACACGGATTGGCGGTGTTGTCTTTGGGTGGTGTCCCCCCCCAAGCGAATCTGGCTCTTGACCAGCGAGGGGCCAGCTCAGCGGCGGCGAGGGTCATCACGTCATCATCGTCGGCCCGGCGAGTTGAATCGGAGGTAACAACTCGTCGCAGCCTGGCAGCACCGAACCAGTTGAACCCTAAACAAGTTGGGTGGCATCTGGGTACCGTGGAACAAGGGTTGCCGGTTGAGCGATTTTGCCCTTGGCGACATCGACCAACTCGTTGTTCACGAAGTGCGAGGAGAGTGTGCGGGCGTCGGCGGCGCCCTGCGAAAACATGTAGGGCGTCGGGGATGCCCGATCAAAGGCAAGGAGATGAAGTCCTCGACCGAGAGAAGCAGTAGTTACCGTGATGATGGCGTCGAGCTCGGCTAATGTCGAGCACCGCCAGCAATGGCGTGCGATTGACGGAGGGCGCTTGCTGCGAAGGTGCGGCGGCGTACACCGGGTGCATTAAGCTCCGTGCGGCGTCGGAGACACCAATGCCGCCTCGCCGGAGACACCAATGGCCCGCCATCGCATTCGTGAGTTGCTGGCCGTGAAGCTAGGAATCGGGCGGCCCCTGTTGGCCGCCCGCAATCCACGCCTCAACCCCTGGATCAAGGTAGGCACAATGGCGGTGATCATCGCTCCGAGTTGTTGTTGCACTTGCTCTTGGACAATCTCGGAATCCGCGCCACTGTGCCTTGAGTTCTTGAACCTCGCGCGCTGGCTTTCCGAGCTGGTCTTTTCTCCTTCCGCACACCAGCGGTATAGTATGACCCCCATTTTGTGGACAAGCCTTTGCCGGCCACACGACCAGCTGACGTCGGCTTACTGAGCTTATCCTTGTTCTTCATTACATTCAACGCCCTATTGAGAGTGGTGTCCCAAGGGTTGCTCTTAGTCGACCCCGCGCTACTGCTTTCAGTCGCCTGCGGAAGGAATGTGAACCATTTAGAAATTTGGCTTCATTAATTAGAATGCAACCATATGGAGCTAATACCCGGGGTGGTATTCCTTACGAGAACAACCTCAAGCGCCCTGGTCTTGGATCCGTGGTAAGCTCCTTTGTTTTGGGTCCTTCTTGTGCGGGCCACGACAAAGTTCCTGGTCTGCTTGTCACCGTATTTATCGAAGAGGCGGTAGGCCTTGCTCGGCACGCTCGCGTCCTCCTTGTCCCATATAGGCTCCGCCACTCTGTAACCGCCGGGACCAGTGTGTGTTCCCCTAAGTTCAGCTCCGCATTTCTTTCCCCAGCGACTTGATTCGGAGTTTGCGGTGCTCGAGCAATTGATCTTGAAGTCGTTGTAGTCATCTTCGGTGATCGAAGGATTTTCTCCTTGATCTTCTCATAACTCTCACCTTTCTCGATCATTCTCTTCACATTGCTTTTCCAAGTAGACAGGGCCTTGCTCATCTTCGTGAGGCAGCATTGTTCACTTTATTCCCTTTGAGGCTTGTGTTTTCAAAAGCAGCGGGAACTTGTATCGTTCGTGCAGCCGTGAAGAGGAGGTTGCACAAATTCCTCGGTCGGGATGCCTCGGGTTCTCGGTGTTGATCGAGGCGGTGCTCGGAGAATGCACCGAGCTGAAGCGAGTACCCTTGACTATTCGTTCGGCGCCGTTGGATTCCGTCGGATTCCACTTGATAACTTCCTCCTTGAGGTGCGAACACGGTCGGGCGCCAGTCCTTCCGTTGCCTCTTCTGTTGGCTGCCATCGTGCGTGCGCCGCCATCATCGATGGTGGCATCCTCGGTAGCACCATCGGTGGTGGCATCGGTGGGGTCATCCTCGGCGGTACCATCGGTGGTCTCGGGATCGGTGGGGAAAGCGGCATCCTCATACAAGTGAGGTTGTTCCTCCATCTCATGGGACAGCTCGAGAATGCCTTGCCGCCCGAACCCCGGCCTCATCGTTGTGGGCCATGTTTCTCTCTAAATAGAAACAAAGTTTGGTCAAAAGTTGGTTATTGTCAAGGAACAAGATCATGGTCTCATCATTTAGGGTTTATCGACACGAGGCATCCTAAAATCTAAGCTTTTATCATTGAGGGTTTTTCGGCGCCGAGGCACCCTAAAAGCCTAACCTTTCATCATTTCGGTTTTATCGACACGAGGCACCCTAAAAGCCATGCATTAGTCACAAATGCGCCGGGCACTTGATCCTACTTAATTAACTACTAAGATACCCGGCCCATGCATTAGTCACAAGTACCCCATATGTCCTATTTTTAGCAAAGTCATGCTAAAATTCACGGAAAATTTCAGCATGACCTTTGCTGAAAATAGGACATATGGAATACCAAATCTTGGAGCGGAAGTTAATCGACATTCCGGCAAACTCAAAACCTCTCGGGTACCTGCAATATCATTATCCCAGCGTAATGAAGTCCCCAATGGGTCATTTCGAGAAGATCACAAGTAGCATCATCACAAGTACAACATCATCACAAGTACAACAAAGCAGCAGTGAATACAGCCATAACAGCAGAAAACAACTTTATTCTTCTTCTTCATAAAGACTAATTGTCTAATTGAGCAATACATGACAGTGTGAACAAATAAAAACACAAACTACACCTACATATTTGGGTACCTCTATGGTAGTAACATGCCATTCTCTGCCTAGAGCTCTTGTATACGATCTATTACGCTTACTACTAAAGTTATAGCAGTATCATGCTTTCATAACCAACTAGTTACCTTTAAGTTCAAATACATCCACAAAACCACAGAAGTAGCACAAAATCATTCAAGTACCGGTGTTTAACTAAAACTTGGTGTGAATAAGATCCTCTGTCGTTACTTCATACCAATAATCAAAACCCCAAAACCTGACCCCAACTAGTTACCATAAGGTCAAATCTGTCCACAAAACCAAAATAGAAGTAGCACAAAATTATTCAAGTATCATTGTTTAACTAAAACTTGGTGTAAATAAGGTAATAAAAGCAAATTATCCTAGCCAACATGGGTTTTCAGGAAATATTGAGGCCGCACTTGATCGACTCACGAGGTACATTCTCAACTAGCATAGTTTGTTTACCTTCTATTCCTATGTGGTTCATTACTTGATTTCCTTTCAGCCTCAAAGTTTATGTTTGTCTTGGTCATATTATGCTTTTGGCAACCACTACAAATGTAAAAGATTTTTGTGAACTTGGGAAGAAAAGAACCAACTTTCATCAAACAAATAAAAATAAGATCATGAGCAGAATAGTTGTTAGGGTCTTGTCATTTATAGGACCATTTAACATTGGCTATGCATTTCTTGGCTGCAACAATCACTGAGTATGAAATAGGTAGAATAGAATGTATTTTTCTCACTTGGGAAAGTAATCAGTTACAACAACTTCAATATTTTGTGTCTCTGAATATTTGCATAAATTCCTATGATCATCCATGAGCAGCACCACATAGCAGTTCACGGAGAGCGAGAACATGAGGCGGTTAGCTCTTGTGAGCTTTTGGCCAACACTCATAACACGATCAACATTTCTCTAACTCAGACTACTTTACACTGATCAACTGTTCTAATGGAGGAGAGGAGGAACATCTGAGGTGGCTACTCACATCTACTTCGGTGGGTGTTGAGGTAGGACTTCTCGCAGATACTCGTGGGCGGAGTAGAGCTGCTGCCGCAGGTTCTTGAGCTCTGCATCAAGCATGGCCACAACACTCAGTTTATCTACCATAGACAGTTTAGCGAAACAAAAGCAACACACATATGTCTATGAAGTATCTGAATTTTGCAACTTTATTGTGTCTGAAATAGCTTTACTCATGGTGTTATCGAGCTGAGCAAAGCCGTACTGAATATTTGCATGTACAGAGATGTGAAATATTTATCAAGTGAATGTAAGCATTTGGTGTTTGAATTTATTGACTGGGGTGTGCTTCAATGCATACTCACTAAGTGAAATGAGAAATTCCAAGTTGAGATGAGAAATACTCACTGACTAAGATAACACTGTATCTTGTTAGTGCGTACATCAGTACATACATTCAGTTAGAAATTGCTTCTAGCAGGAGGTACAACATTTGGGCTTCTTGGTTTTCTTCCAATACAAAAACACATGCATTTTGATGTGAATGCGTGTTTGAGTGGGAAAAAAGAACTACCCATGGATGCCACACCTTGGCCACTGCAGTATACAATGTGTGCAATAGGATGGAGATAAGAGAGATGAAGCCCAAAATGCAAAACAATGTCTGAAGCAAATTTGCCTCCTAGCAAACAGCCTACAACATTTGGGCAGCAAAGCTTGTAGAATTTTACTACCTACAACAATCATATGCAGCAATGTGACTGCACGGCCCCAGAACATAAATCTTAAAACAAAGCCTGAAGCACGCATGCTGTCTATAAACAGCCTAAAACGCTGAGGCAGAAAAGAAACACCTGACATGGTAGTGGCAGTTGGGCTCAATTTTGGGGCAAGCAGTGGCGATCATCTTATGATCGACTACTCGTGACTTCTCTCCCCAGATCATCGTTGAATGCAAAGCATACAACCCATTGGCGATGCAATTCGATTCATTTGGAGCAACCCATTGTTTTAAACTTTTATTGCTACCTACAACAATCATATGAAACAACCTAGCAGGATGGGGTCCAGTAGGTGGGGTCGAGGCAGCCTTGGCGAGGGAGGATGGGGTGGGGGCGGTCGGCGGCACGCAGGGGAGGAAGAGCGGGTGGGGGGGTGGGGTGGGAGAGAGTGGGCAAGTCCAACCCGCTTGGACGGTGGGGAGGCAGGGAGCCGGACTTGGGGCGGGCTGGCAGGGGAGGAGGGCGGAGGGATGTGGAGGCGGCGGAAGGGAGGGAGGAGGGAGGAATGGGGAGGAAGGGTGGAGAGGGAGGAAGGAGGAAGGAGGAGAGGTACAGGCGGGTGCGGCCGGTCGCCGGAGGGTGGCAGCGGTGGTGTGGGCCGGGAGAGGCGGCGCCGGCGTCAGGGCCTCAGCGGCGGTGGTTGGAGGCAGGCGACGGGGATGACGGGCGCCGGTGATGGGCGCAGGGCAAGGCGTGAGGCGTCGAGGCGGTGGGGGCGGCGGCGAGGCGGGGCAGCAGCGTCGAGAGAGGAGAGGGGAAGGGATCGAGGCGAGGGGCGAGGGAGAGGGATAGGTGTGGGCCGGGAGGAAGTATGGATGGGGCGGCACAATACTAATGGCGCACCACCCTCGGTGCGCCATAAGTACATCCATACTAATGGCGCACCTCACCACAGTGCGCCATTAGTATTTTTTTTATTTCGCTCGAGCCAACAGGTTATCTACCACCTAACCTGATCCAGATCAAGTTCCCTCTACTAGCTCGTGGTCGAGCCAGTTCTCACACGGGAGGTCTGGGTTCGATTCCAGGCTCCACAATTTTTTATGCATTAAAAATGTTGTTTGATACTTACTTGTGTTTAAATATGTTCAAACTTGTTTAAATCATAACAGTAATATTTTTTATAAGACAGTAATATTTTTTTAAAAAATATCATCAAACAGAATGCCGGTGGGCGGGGAGGTGCGAAGTGCGGGGGGTGGCGGTTGAGTAGGGAGGGTGCGGGGTCGGCGTGGCGGTTGAGTAGGGAATCGAGGTGCGGGCGGTCGGCGGCGGCGGTGGACCGGATATGGCGAGTGGGATAGCGATCGAGATGGAGGGGGATCGAGATCGAGTGTCCATGAAATTAAAAAATATTCATGATAGTTCAAAAAGTGCCCATGAAATACAATCGAGAAATGAAGTCTACGATTTAAATACAATCGATCTTAGCTAGCTATCTCTTCACAATCTTCTTGCCCTTCTTTTTCGCAAATGGAGTTCTTCTATGGAACGGACGTCCTTTAGGTAGGGTGGTCCTGCTTCTTCTTGTGGTGTATGCTGCTACTTCATCATCGTCATGTTCGATCCTCGGTCGCCGTGCTTGTCGAAGTCTTGCTCATTGGCTACTCCATCCATTCCGATGATCTTCCTTTTGCCTCTCCTCACGACAACACGACCGGGCTTTGGCGGGTCGGTAATGAAAAGCATTGGTCCACTTGGGAAGCCAGTACCCATGGCTCATTTTTCGCGGTGACGTTACGCCCAGCGGTCTTGGATTTGGCCGGGTATAACCATGGTGGTGAAATACGGTCTTCTTTTATGCGTTCTTGGCCCATCGACACGGAACATCGGGACCTTCTCTCCGGCGTAGCTCAGCTCCCAGATCTCCTCGATCCTTCCGTAGTATCTGTCCTTGTCGTTACGGTGTAGGATTCCATCGTTACCCGGAGTTCGATAACCATCGCTCTTCATGTCCTTGGCCTCGGTGTAGAATGTGTAGCCGTTGATATAAATCGCCTCATAGGTCATCGAGTTGTGCTCGCGCATACTGTGACAAAGCGAATATGAGTTGTTCTTCCGCGGAAGAATCCTCATGTAAAGGGTGCGACGAAGCTTCGCTTGAACCAACGCGTGAAACATGAGTTGTGCTCTTTGAGTATATCTCCGTCCGTCCTCTGTTGGCCTTGGTCATTGTACGTCTTCTTAATAAAGGTTTTGTGCTGTACCACCCAAGGATCGACCACGTCTATGTGTTGTAGCGCGACTAGGTTTGCTCTTTCAAAGTCGGCGAGTCGACCATCGAAGTCGACATGCATTTTGGCGACCCTCACGGTAACCCCATCCGGCGAGCCTGCCGAGGTGCTGTTGACAGGCGGACCAGCGGGGTTCTCGATGCCTAGATAATTCATGCGATAGGAGATGCACTCTTGATTGAAAGCCCTGGCTATGCTTCCTTCGGGCGTGACATGTTGCGAACGTATCCTTTGATGACACCATTCATCCTTTCGAGCGGCATCATCTTTGTGCGAGGACGTCGGCCCGAGTTGGATGATATCCTCCACTATATGGACCAGCGGATGCACCATAACGTCGAAGAATGCGGGCGGAAGTACATCTCAAGCTCGCATAGTATCACCACGATCTCTTCTGTAGCCTTACGAGTTGCCTCACGCCAATCGACTTCGAGAGATGACGTCGAAGAAGTTGCATAGGCCAAATAGCGTTTCACGGACGTGCGTGTCCATGATCCCACGGTTTGCAACTGGAAGTATTTGTGTCATCAACGCGTGGCGGTCGTGAGACTTCATCCCGCTGAACTTCGCCCGCTGGGTCTAGGTATCTGCTTATCTTCCCAGCGTAATCGTAAGGAAGTTTTACTCCTAGGAGGCGGTGAAAAACTGCTCGATCTCCTCGACTTAGAGTGAAGCACGCGGGAGGGTAGTCATTTCCGGTCTTCTTGGCCTTTTTGCCTTTGCGACGACTTTACGTGTCCTGCTTCGCCTCATCATCATCATCATCATCATCATCATCATTAGCGTGAAGCTCTGCCGATGCCCATTGATTTCAAGTCTGCCCTTGCTTTCGCCCATCTTTGGTCCTCTCGGCATGTTGAGCAGGGTACCAAGCAGACTCGCACATGTTCTTCGTGATATGCATGACATCAAGGCTGTGAGGCACACGGTGGATCTTCGATCTGAGCAAGTCCCGAAAACAGACCTCGTTTTCCATACCTTCAGCAGCGGCTCTGGCGCCTTCGCTTCTTTCGGCTCTGGCGCCTTTTGCTTCTTTCGGCGGTGGGCGGTCTTTCCAATTTTCAACAGCTTGTCTATTTCCTCGCCGCTCCTCGTACACGGCGTTTTGCTGGGTTCGGTTTCACCATCGAACAGATCCTTGCGTTTCCTCCACGGGTCATCGTCGCGAAGCCACCTTGATGTCCCATGAACACGGTTTCGAAGACCGGGATCTCTATCTAGCTGGCGATCGTTGTGTCATCCATGCACCTTACGCATCCAGAAAATCCGTGGACTACCGCCCCGCGAGATATCCGTAACCGAGATAGTCGTGCACCGCCGTGAGCAGTGCTGCTCTCATAGGGAAATATTCTTTCTGCGGCGTCCCACGTATTGGCTGGCGTTTTCCACAGCGTGTCAAGCTCCTCTTTCAGCAGCCCGGATCTGATTGATGTCGTTCCCTGGTTGTTTGGCCCTTCAATTAGCATACTCATGTGAATGTACTTCCTCTTCATGCACAACCGGGGAAGGTTGTACATCCACACAAACACAGGCCAGGTGCTATGTGTGCTTCTCCGCTGCCAAGCGGATTGACTCCATCGGTGCTCGCGCCCAGCCACGATGTTCCTTGGATCGTTCCCAAATTCGAGTCTTGAAGTTCAACGCTTGCCATCGCTCGCATCCTTAGGGTGACTCAGCATCTTGTCTTTTTATCTATCTCCGGATCATTTCGTCATCTTCGCTTCATCTCCACCCTATCCGCGTGCCAGCGTAGGAGCTTTGCTACCTTAGGGTCCATGAAATAAGCGCTGAGCGAGTGATCGGAAAGTACCACACCACTTTTCGAGGAGCTTTCTTCCTCTTCTTGTATCGAGTGACGCCAAGACACGGACATATGGTAGACTCGCGTGCTCGTCCCGATAAATGATGCAATTGTTCATGCACACATGGTATTTCACGTCGGTAAATCGAGAGGACACACGATTTTCTTCGCCTCCTCAAACTGGTGGGCACTTGTTCCCCTTGGGAAGGCGTTCGTGCGAATGACATGTTCTCGTCGAAGCATCGTCGGTCATTTTGTGTTTTACCTTCATCTCGAGCCATGGCGTTACTTTCAGCGGGTATCCTCGGGCCTGCATCCTTCATACAATGGAGTAACGCGTCTAACTCAAGTTGATCCATCTTGGCTTTCTCTCGGCGGCAGCTCTGGCGTTATCCATCCGCTTGAGAAGCAGCTCTTGAATATGAGGTCCTGCACCCAGCCCATCGATGGTCAGCGTAAATGCGCTCCACCGGCATCATCATCTTCATGATCATGCCCGTCGCCTACTCGGCATCTTCCTCATCATCATGTCCTGCATCTTCTACATGATGATGTATACAGCATCACCGTCGTGATCATCTCACGGGTATTCTTCATCTTCTCGCCGCCCGAGCCGCGGTGGTTGTCTTGCTGCCCTTCCTCATTTCTTGCCCGGCCCCATGGGCGACTTCGTAGTCATCTTCATCACCTTGCCACCGATAGCCATCCATGAAACCACGCAAGAGCAGGTGGTCCCGCACCTGCCGAATCCGGGTCCGCAATAAGGCTCTTGACTTGCATCTTCGACACGGACATCTTATCTCCGTCTCGTTCTTTTGAAGCATCTCGGCCTTCGCGGACCTCAAAAACCTATTCACGATGCCTTCGGTCATCGTATGCGGACCATCAGTGCGCCTGCGAGGTAGAACAAAAGCGATATTTTAGAACCAAACAAAAATTTGGCATGACTTTCCTAAAAATAGGACCAAAAGAATGCTTAATGCCAAAATTCTCGCTTGAAGCGGAAATGAATCAACATTCCGGCAAAATATTGGCAACTATCGCATTTCAAATACGGTACACCTCCATACACAAACACATATGCAACACCACAAACATATGCAACACCACGAACATACATAGATCTAGCTAGGCCGTAAAAAGTGCATGTGCACATTGTTGTAGGAGAACAACATAAATATAGCTTCCCCTTACTTACCTATTAAAACAAGGTAATTTAACCACTTAATTTGAATGAATCTATGGTGGAAATGAGGTGAAAAGAGGAGGCACCGAGACAAGGAGGAGGTGGAGAGAATGAAGTGGGGAGAAAGTGAGTGTGGGTAGGAGAGGCTGTCCAAAATATCTTGTTGCTGCCCACTTACTAATGGCGCACCAGCACTAAATCGCCATTAGTAATCCAAGTAACTAATGGCGCACCTCTGGCGTGCGCCATTAGTAGTTTTGCAAAATAAAAAAATACTAATGGCGCACCCTTTTGCAGTGCGCCATTAGTAGTTACAACTACTAATGGCGCACTTCATCTGGATGCGCCATTAGTATGTTTGGACAGGCGCACTACTTCAAAAAAAAATTGATACTAATGGCGCACCACTTGCATGGTGCACCATTAGTAGTTACAACTACTAATGGCGCACTTCACCAGGATGCGCCATTAGTATGTTTGGACAGGCGCACTAGTTCAAAAAAAATTCTATACTAATGGCGCACCCGCTGTCTGGTGCGCCATTAGTAGTTACAACTACTAATGGTGCACTTAAGCTGGATGCGCCATTAGTATGTTTGGACAGGCGCACTAGTTCAAAAAAAAATTGATACTAATGGCGCACCCTTTGCCTGGTGCGCCATTAGTAGTTTCAACTCTAATGGCGTATTAGCATGTGGTGCGCCATTAGTATATACTAATGGCGCACCAACTTTCTAGTGCGCCATTAGTGTCAATCCCATCTATAGCCCTTTTTCTAGTAGTGACGGGAGCACCCCTCCCAGTCTGTGCCCCATGGACACCGCGACACGAACACGAGACCTGGGTCGGTTGCCTCCACAACTGAGGCCGAAAGCTACCTCTCCTGACTAACCTTTGCAGGACATGAAGCGTTTGACGAGGCCTCGGCCTCGGGAAGCGAAGACCGCGATAGGTCCCCCCGAGCTAAGTAATTTCTATGCGCAGGCGTGTGGCACAAAAGCATGATACAGAGATAGCGGAAACAGTATGATAGTTAACAGCAACAGTTCAAGCACGCCCCCGCGGGGCCCTACACTACTATCTCTTTCGCAGGAAAAGGAGAAAAACAACATAGGCACGACTCGCTTGGCACCAACTCGCGGCGAAGGCTCGTACTGCCTCTGGAGCTCAGGCAGACTCCCTCTCGCGCTTCACTGGGGCGTGGCGGCGGGCTGACCCGCTGCCTCCCTCCAGGCGGGCACGACGGCGCGGAGGCTGGTCGCGGCCACCGCTGGAGGAGCTGCTGTCCGAAGGAGAGCCGCCGAAGCTCGACGAGCCCCGAGCGCCGCCGACCACGCGACCGATGTCATCTTCATCCCGATCGTCGCCGGGGCTGGGTCCACGGCCGCGGTCATCGTCTGCTGGGCAGCACCCGGCGCGGCGACCGTCTTCTCCAAACACCCTCACGTAGAGGGTGGCATCGCCGTCGAACTTGAAGTGCAGGGTGCACCGCCGGCTTAGACCCGCAGCTGGCAAGCGTTGCCGGCCAGCGGGTCGGGCCACGCTCGGTGGCGGAGACCTCCAGCGAAGCCAGGAGGCCCGGCTACTGACAACCGTCGCTTTGAAGCGAGGCCGCCGGGGCACCGGCCGGAAGTTCTCCTAAAAGTAAGCGGGGAAGCTGGAGCCAGGTGCTGGTCGACTCCACCGACCACACGACAAAACTCCAGCAGCACCTCTGCCGAGTGGAAGTGCAGCCTAGGAGGTCGCGCGGTCGCAGCGTGCCCCCCATCGACAGCCTGGCGCCCATTGCCGCGCAGGAGATCACCTCCACAGCCGCGGGAAGCCGCTGCGGGAGCCACAGGATGCTTGCGAGGACGACCTCGACCGCGCTTGGCCGGCGGAGAGTCAAGCTCTACCTGGCAAGCCTTTCCCTTCTCCGCGGCCGAGAACCTCTTCGATGGAGCCATGGAGAAGAAGGAGAAGCAAGAAGAGATGGGCTGGAAGGGCTCACGCCATTTCGTACTTATAGCCAGGGGAGGCCAACCGTCGGCCTCCACGATCGCAGTTAATCATGACCCGTTTCTGCATGCAGGGACTTGTCAAGTCATGCGGTTGCCGAGGCATCATGGGGAAGTGGAGCGCCACAACCAACCAATCGCCATCTGGCGCCCAAGGCCCATGAGCTGTTGGGAACCCATGGCGCGCAGACTTGCCCCTTCGCTTCTCTCGCTAAGCCAAGTCCAGTAGCGCCTTGGGCCCGGGGCTCTTGTCGGCGTGCAGGAATGGGGTCCCCAGACTTGCCTGCACTGCGCCTGCGGCGTGGCTCAAGTGGGGCCCAGCCACACGCCCAGCCGTCGGCTCAAGCTCAAGACCCTCGCGAGGCCAAGCCTCATGAGGCGGATGACAGAACCTCCCTCGGGAGCAGCCTCGTCAGGCAGGCTCGCGAGGAGGTGGAGAGATCAAGGCAGGGTACCTCGCGAGGGTGCCCTGTGACGCAAGCCATGACGATCAAGGCCAGGCAGGTGCCAGCCCGCGCAATGTCCTCATTTCCCCTTTGGTGCAAAGGAGGCAAGCACATGCCAAGGCATCAAGCAAAGGTTGCCGCTTCGGTGCAACAAGACCAAGACCAGCGAAACGGCAGAATGGAGGTCATCGTGGAGCCCAAGACGGCGTCACCGTCAGATCCTTTGGCAGCCAAAGACCAACTTTAGTCAGGATAAGTGTACTAGATGTTCCCCCTTCAAAATGGCCAATTGTTGGCGCCCTTCCCGCTCGTTATTTGGGAAGAGGCCCAGGGCCTCCCTCTATAAATAGGACTAGCCACCACCAAAGTAGAGGAGGATCGTGATCACAGAGAGAGAGAGAGAGAGGCGACTGAACTCACCCCAGCAGTTCATCGCACCAGCTCGAGAACAGACCCTCGCGAGGCCGTTCTCCCTTTGTATTGTTCATCATCAGCCCCTGAGGCAATCCACCACACCACAAACTAGAGTAGGGTATTACACCACAACGGTGGCGCGAACTAGTATAAACCTTGTGTCACTTGTGTTGTTCATCGTCCGTAGTTGAGGTCCCTCGCAATCCGTCCACACATGAGCTGGTAGGGGAAAGATCTCCGTGCGCACCCCAGTGTTCGAACCTCAAGGGTCTGCCGGAACCCGAAATCTGACAGCGAAGTGCCCACAACATCAGAAGACTACATGGATTACAAGCTCATTGCCTTGTTCAACAAGGGATTAGTCTATCTGGAATCCGGTCGCCATACATGGTTATGGCTCATCATCAATCATGTTGAGGAAATATTTACATCGATGCTATAGTGCCCGATGGCATCGTTTACGCTGTGATCGGCCTTGAGTTGGCTACCTATACAGGTGGAATCTATCATCGTGTAATTGTTCTATCTCATCTCATCTTTACCTTATGAATACGACTGCCTGTTCATTTGTTACAAATTTAGAATGCATAGCATATCTATAACCACATCATTGCTATATGTTCCTCTCATTTCCTAGATTTTATGACCACGCATGTTATTGTTAGAGTTGATATGAGAACAACTGGCATCTAATGATTGTTAGAATACATATTATGAGCATAACATCATGATTGCTATATGTTACTCTCGTTTACAAGATTTTTATAACAACCATGTTATTGCTTAGAGTTGATATGAGAACAGTAGTAGTAAGTGCTTGTGGGGACCCCGACTCATAAGTCGAGATCACCGAATGCACGTGTACAGTGATCCCAGAGATCAATGCTCACTGAACACACAGAAGCTAAATAACAAGAGTCTTACATCCATACATACCGTTTTACACAAGTAGGAGCATTATGGTCAAGTCTTGAGTGTATCATCGCAGCCGAAATCTTCAATAACAACTTGGACCCATGCCATCTGCCTTAACCCTACGGGCATTACGGTAGGGAAGCGTCCTAGCTCGCATGTTCGTCACCAAGGTACTCCTCATTATATCCTGTTCTTTCATGCCTGGACAATAAAATAACCAGTGGCAAGCCAATGAGTACTTTGAATGTATGATATAGGTAAATTTTTGTAGAAAGCTAGTTTTGAGTGCAATGACATGTTCAACAAATTGTAAGACATGCATCAGGAGAATTCAAGTAACCATGAGGACATGTTACAGATATCAACATAAATAGAGTGGGCACCAACCCAACTCAATCATGTCAAGTCCTTTGACTTGACCTAAGTAGTTTTATCAACACACACACACTGGTTTGCAATGCTCTGGACGTAGTTTAAGCAGCACCGCCCAACTGTCCTTCACCGTGGACACGGCTATTCGAATAGTTTTACACTCTGCAGAAGTTGCACACTGTACCCACAAGATCCGGGGAACTTCCGTGTCATCCACGACCCGCGATACCTCAAGTACCCGGGGTAAGCACCCGATCACTACCTTTCCCTAGACGACACTAACATGGAGTCCACTCGATTGGTAGTAACCCCCGTGCCCAACATTATCACATAACATTTTCGTGGAGCCACGCTCCATAATCATCTCACATCACAAGCACGGGGTACCAACGGTGTGTCCGGTGCCCCATAAAAATGTTCTTGGTCGCCCTACCTGGCACGACCCCGTCCCGAGAGAGAGCACCAACTCTCCCCCGTCACTAGTAATGCGGGCTCCAAGCTAGTATCGACCTAGGTAATCAATAATGCCCTTTCCCATATAAGGGTAGAGTGGTTGCACATGTAAGGTTGGGACAGTCGACAAATCTTAAATCTAATCCGTTTTCGAAAACAACACACACTTGCCTCGGTACACCACTTCGTCATCAAGTGGTTACCCATCTCATCATCTCCCTCAGGCATAAGTGGCACCCGACGAGGTTTTCGAAAAGTCTTTTGAAAATGCTTTGTCTCCGTCACCATGCATATCCCCGTCCCTTTTAGCGTAGCACTACTTTAGCATCCTATCTACTCCCACTGGCATAACCCTCATAAGAAGGTAGGGTCATGCACAATGCAAGTATCAACAAGGAAGTACTGTGGCAAACCATCAAAGTGGATACCACCTCATCATGATTCCGTTGCAACAACAATATGGTGCTATATGACATGCATAAAAAGGGTTTCATAGACATGGTCAAAGGGCTGCTTGCCTGGTTCATCAGATTCTTCAAGTCTTCTGGTCCTTCTCCAAGTACTCCGTCTACTTCGTCAACTAACGTCGGAAACAATCATAATAAGCAACACAACAAGGCAAAAAAAATAAAAGTGCTCTAAAATATGAAGTTGACTTTTCTAGGATACCTCTGGTCATATGAGGAATGACCAGAGTGATTTCATTGGAAGTGGATCAATGGATATTTCTAAACATTTCAATATGATGGAATCAAGGGGTTTATGGATTTGCAAGAAGTGTACAGAAATATATTTTTGGAAAATGAGCAAAGATACCCATTTAACAAAGGATGATTTTAGAAGCATCTAGGATTTGGTTTCATTGAATTTGGAGTTCAAATGAATTTCTTATGAATTTGCAAAGTTGACAAATATGAAGAAATGGCTCATTATTTTATGTGGTACAGAAAGTATTAAGAAAAATGTTCGTCAGCTAAGTTATGAACTTGTAAACATCTAGGAATTTGAATCATGGAATTTGGATCAATTTTGGGCTCTCTATGATTTTCTAAAGTTCATCACAGAAATGGAAAATGGGGGTTTGATAAATATTTCTGAAGATAAAGTTTCTGGAAAAATGTGCAAATAGCACCATGTGATAGATCATGATTTGTGGATCCCCTAGCAATTTGAATCATCAAATTTGGAGTTGATTTGATTTATTTAAGTGCTTTTGAAGTCTACTGGGAAAAAGAAAAAGGAAAAGGGGGCTTTACCCTTATCATGTGCGCAAGGCGAGAGATAGGCAGCGGGCCGGCCCAGCTGCTCTCGACATGTAGCATTGTTGACGAGGAGGCGCACTCACGGAGTACGCCTTCCCGAGCGAAGCGGTGGCAGGTGAGCTCGTCTCCACTTAACGGGCGGGCGAGGCCCACTAGTCATCGGTCGGCCTTGATGGCTGACCGACAGTGTGGCCCGGTTGTCGGGTTAAATCTCCTCCTCCGCCGAATAGATCAGCGGCGGAGAGACTTGCCGTCGCTCATGGCGGCGACCAGTGCAACCTCCGTGACGTTCCACCCACTTGCGTGGTCAGAGCGAAGGGGCGCATCCATCCATGGGTCACATGCATGCCTGAGAGGACTAGGTCAAGGAGAACGCCGACCATGGCGGACGTGGCCGACGGTGATGGTGGGCTCGGCACCTTGGCCTCCGGGAGGAGTCCTTGGAGCACGGGGGAGATCTGATGGGGCTGTGGGGGTGCAAAGACACCCATATATGGACAGGAGGGGGCTCGGGCGTCAAGGATTTAGGCGATGGCCAGCGGCTCGGCTGCGGCCATGGGCGAGGCTGGAGGGCGCAAGAGGAGGAATGGGCTGGCCTGGGTGGTGTACGGGAGATAGTGGGAGCAAATGGAGCAGCGAGTAGGGCATGGAACGGCCTTAAGTAGTGAGGCCAGGACCGCCGTAGGCGGAGCTCACGGCCATGGCCTGGGGCATCGCCAGAGGCCATACCGGCACTTTGGGGAGTGTCTGCGGCGCTTGTGGTCGTAGTCCAGGCCGGGGGAAAAGGAGAGGGATAGCGGGGCGAGCTCCTGGCGGGACCCGAGCTCGCGCGCCCATTGGCCGAGCCAGGCGGCGTCGCGCACGGGCAGCAGGGGGCGAGAGAGAGGCAGAGAGGAGGGGCCAGCAGGGCTGTCGTGGTGCGGACGTCGAGGGCCTCGACTGGCGCTCTGGGGCGGCCCGAGGTGGCCAGATGTGCTTGGCATGGGGCGGCTACAGTGCGGGAGCGCACTGTAGCGTGCTCCAGAGCGTGCCTTTGGCTGCCATGGCATTGATTAAAGGGCAGGGGCGTGCCCACTCATGTCTGGTAGCGCCAGGGAGAAGTAAACAAGTGGGGAGGGGCATTGGATGCCCTGGAGATCCACTGGAGTGAGGAGGGAGGTGAGAAAGGAGAAGAATGCTGCTGTCCACGAGGGTAAATGGGGATGTTTCACCCTTCAATCATTGAGTTAAGGCCAGGGAAGAGTTACTGGAGGTGCAAGGGGACTCTGAGGGGCTGTGGTAAAAAGTTGAGGTCATGGAGAAGAGTGGAAGTGGTCAAAATGATGATTTTGGAAAAATGGCAGAAGGTGTTTGTTGTTGGTTTGGGCAAGAAAATTAATTCCAATTGCCATGAGAATTAACAGGATGGAATGGCACATAGAAGTAGGGTGTTCCACCAAGTTTGAGCTCATTTGGGGAAAGTAACCAATGTAACTTTGGTAAACCCTAGAAATCAGCAGAAATGGCTTTGCAAAGATTTAGTCATGCAAATCTATCCTCCTTGATGCACCACTTGGTGTAGTGTCATCATTTGAGGTTCTGAACATTTCCACAAAAGTTGAGATCAAAAGGAGAAAGTTTCCAATGTAGAGTTGTTCAAATTTGGTTCTGGACAGGAAGGGTTTTGGGGCACTTTGATCAAGTTAACTTGTTCTCCAACTTGTGCCACTTGGTCTAGATGAATTATTAGACCATTTAAGCATGTTCACAAGGTTTGAGAACATTTGGACATGTTTGGCAATGTAAAGTTGTTCAAACTTGAAAAAGGACAGAAGTGGTCTTGAGAGGGTTTCATGGGGTTATACTGTTCTCCATGACATGAGACCTGGCAAGATCATCAAGCATGTCATATTTGACATGATAGAATTTTCTTGGAATTTTTGGGGAATATTTCCTTTGTAAATATTTCAAAAGCTTGAAATATCCAGAAAGGGTTTTTGAGGGATTTGACCAATATTTTGAACATGACCATGTGTTGAAACTCTTATATATGGACAATATATGTCCACTAAGTTCCCCTAGGTTTTTCCAAAATATTTTTAAAGCATTAAAATAATTTTAACCTATTAAAGTCCATTTCTGGCCTTAAGAAAAAGATTTTAAATAAAATAGGAAAATAACTTTTGAAATTATATTTTTATGGTTTCTGGGTATCCTATATCTAATAGGAGCCAAATATATATTTGGAAAGATTTTTACTGCCCTCAATTAAGTACTTGCAGTGCAAACCTCAATTCAGGGGTTTTTGAAAAACTAATTTTTGAAAATACAATTTGGCCAAATTATTTTTGTAAGAAATTATTTTTATGTCCTATACACATGGCAGGATCATTGGGAAAGGTTTTAGGGTCAAGGAGAAGGAGTGTAAGAGCTGGAGGATTTATTTGATTTTTGGAGCACTTGTAAACAACAGACAAAAATAAAATCAAGCAAAGTCCAAAACACTCAAAAGTTTTTGTCAAACCACATTTTATCATGATTCATTAGCTTAAGTGTTGTGGCATGAAAATCAGGGTGTGACAGTGCTATGGTAGAATATGAGTAGGCTCTGTCATAGCTATTTTCCTCTCATTGTTACATGATGTTTGAACCATGAAATATTGCTAGAATATGAAAGCCATTGGCTTAATTTTTTAACTTGGGGTATGATTATGACCACGGCATTGCAATTCTCTCTCTATGATATGTGTCACTGTTATAATAATCTTAATTCCACACATACTCGAACATGATTGTTTATTTTTGTCCTTTTGGTCTCCAATTTGAATTGTTGCAGCAGACGACTTAAATGCGCTGGCCTTCATGATTCGGGACACTGGAATCATACCGGTGATGGGTGGTGTTTTATCGCTCGTTCAGTGTGGCGGTCATTTGATGCTCATTCGCACGCATAAAATTTACCAAACCATTACATCAAACCACATGCAGTACAATGCGTGGGCGTTCGTGACATTGATGGCTATGGCTGCCGTGTTCGAAAGATCCCAGCTCCGTTGGGCGGCGTATTCATGGAGGCGGGTTTACAGCCTTGGCAACCACTCCTTGTTCCTAGGGCTCAATTATCCGATCATCCAACCAATCATCGATCATATCACGGCGATGATTACTGTGCTATGCAACTTCCATTCACGAGGGGGCTGTGTTTACACATCATACCATGGGTTTCATGAATCACCATATCGAGAGATTCTTGACACTGACTTGTTGCGGATAATCTTGATTGTGTGAAAGGAATCAAGCTTCCATGCGATGGATGGCTTTTGCAAACCCGACATGCGGCGATGTGGTTCATGCCAACAACAAATATGCACAACTTGATTCGTCTTGATATCTAGACTGAGCCATGTATTCTGCTGCTGTAGTACGACCCTCTTTTGTTGGATATTATGTATTGTTGTTAGTTTGAAGCACTCCTCTAGTTTGAAGGATCGATACCTTCACGGGATCAAGTGCATCCTAACTCACTGCGTGAGATATATATATATATATATATATATATATATATATATATATATATATATATATATATATATATATATATATATATATATATATATATATATATATATATATATATATATATATATATAGTTAGGCTTCAAGTGCGTACTTGTTAGTTAAACCTATGTATAAATTGTGACACTAAATACGACTAGTAAGTAGTACGATGTAGCAGTACTAGTATCGTCGGTCAAATTATTCATCATGTCCACACATTGAATTGACGTGACAACACACTGGCGTGAGGTGACACAAGAATCGGCGGCGTGTTCGGGTATTCGGACTTCAGATTTGGAGTACCACTTATCCGTCAAATCTTTCATCATTCACTTAAAACAGTCGATTGATCATACATTGAGTACCATATAACTGGAATTACCGATGCAAGTCGAAGAAGGATTGGCCGGTGCTGCCGGCTGGCGTCAAGTTCGATCCCATGGATCAGGAGCTGATCGAGCACCTTGAGGCCAAAGTGAGTGCTAACAGCGCAAGATTTCAGTCTCTCATCGATTTGTTCATACCAACCATCGACAGCGAGCACGGCATATGCTACACCCAACCTAAGAAACTTCCAGGTAAGACACCGATCGGCCGTCTACTTGCACAAACATATTCCTTTGTTTATAGCTCTATTTTTATTTTTAGACGCAGACCTGGTGAAGCAATTACAATTTGACAGTTAATAAAGAGTGAAACAAGTGACTGCAACATGCCAAAAATGCTAACTAGGTACACTAAACCATGTATTCCACAAATACTGCAGGTATCACACTGAGTGGCCTAAGGAAGCATTTCTTCCAGCGCAATTCCAGGGTGTTCAATAGGGGCACGTGGACGCGTCGCAAGATACTGATCGGAGGCGGCATGCACGCGATGTGGCACAAGACCGAAATACCTTGCGGTGATGGTCAACGACCGCAGACGGGCAGCAAAAAGGTTCGATGCTGCACACCAACAAGAACTTCGACTAGCAGAGGACCAAGCGGGTGATGCACAGTACCACCTCGGGGACTGGAGCAAGAGAAGGAGCGGAGCTGGTCCTCCGCAACATTTTCTACCGGGCGAACACTAGGGCCGGGAGTAAAAGATTATAAGTTAGTTTGGTATTGGTAGTTGTACTACCTTGTCGTCCGCAAGTTGGTATTGTTGTTAACGATCTTTTGGTATGAACTTGCATTTGCTTCCAACCATCATGCCGAGGGTCGACGTGGATATAAAGCTGAATCATTTGTTTCGAGACGAATTTTCAGGCACTTGATTTTTATTTGATGGGTAGCATAAGCACCCGCCGTTCGAATTCCCAGTTCTCCAATTTTTTCGAAACAAGTGCATGCACTCATTATCACGATAAAAACAATATCCATGCTGCATCCGATTATCGATGCAGTACTTGCAGAATTCTCTCGTTTATTGAGCACGTATATTGTTTTTTCAGGTCGAGCAAGTTTCAACTGGGCTGTAGATTGCCCGGGGTTGGTTTTGTTTTTAACAGGCCCAGCCCATGACGATAACGGGGCACAAAGATCCAGTAGGTATCTACTAGCCTCTGGCCCGCCAGCGTTTGTTATATTTTGTCTTACAACATCCGCAGGCAGTTTTTTTACTGAATCAAACACACAGCCCAGTTCTATTTTCCTCTTGAAACGCATGTCCTACATCCGTTTTCTAATCTCTACCTATAGTTTTACTAGTTCATATACACGTATCATTATATTGAAAACACATAAAATTCCTTTTCATATTCACATCCATATTTTGTTGTTTTTCCCACCCAGCTGATTTTTTACCACTTGTTTTCCTTAAACCAACTCAATTGTCCCACGTCTTATTTGCTTACAAAACTAAACGATTTTTGGCAAATCAATAAGTTCTTAAAAATGTTTATCATTTCGGGATTACAACAGTTCGGACTCCACCAAAATATGCAAAATAAGGTTGAACTTTTTGACCGTGGTCCTGGGCAGAAAATGGGCTGTAATAAATTACTTAAGAATTAGCAAATGGGCTGCAAATTATAAAAAATAGCAAATGGGCTTTATGTTGTCTGGCCACAGATTTGGAGGCTGACTTGTGGGCCTACTAAGTTCATGCGTACACAAGGTTTCTCAAAAAGAAACTTAGTCAACAATCGACTCTACCAGTGTCAGACCGTTAGATGTCAATCTAACGGCAATCGTGCTTCTTTAGTATCTGATCTTCCTGCCCCAGCCGCCCAAACCAGCACCGTCGGCACCGCCTTCTCCCACCTCCCGTGGCCGGCAGTGCTGTGGTGAAGGCCTCACGGCCCCATCATACTCGCATCCCTGGCCTGTCTATCCCTCTACTCACCCACACCTCCTATTATTTTCCGGCGATGGCAGTCGAACCAGTCAACCCTCGTACTCTCCATCGCGTGGGCGGCCACTGCTGTGTCTTCCCCGGCTCCGTGTCGTTCCCTTCGTAGGCCTCACCGTCGTCCACCGCCCTGGTGCTCTTGGTGCGGTATGGTCAACGATGTCCATCCAACGGCCATAGTGCTTCTTCAACCTCTAGTCTTCTTGCCCCAGCCGCCCAAAGCAGCGCCGGTCGTGCCGCATGCTCCTGCCTCCCGTGGTCGGCTGTGCTGCCGCAGAGGCCTCACCTTCCCCATACCACTCCCACCGCTGGCCAGGTCATCCCTCCACTCACCCACTCCCCCTGTTATTCTGCGGCGACGGCAGCCTCACACCGCAGCCGAACCAGTGAACCCTCGTACTCCTCCCCACATGGGCATCCACTGCCGCGTCTTCCCCGGCTCCGCGTCGTCCCCTTCCTAGGCCTCGCCATCGTCCACCGCCTTGGTGCTCTCGGCGCTGCGTGGTCAATGTGGTCAACGACCGACTTCCATCAAAAGAGTACTGTACGTGGAGAGGCTGACAGCTGTGTCCACGGCCACATCCTAGTTTTTTTGTGATTTGCCAAGTAAGTCGCTTTGTCAGGCCTGTCGAGCTGCAAATCTTTGAAGACGAGGAGAGCTTCATTCGGCTGGCCGAGAAAATGTCCCATCAGGAATGAGAAATGGGATGTACATTTTTAGAACACATCAAACCGGCAATTAGTTTCAAATATCTTTTTTTTCATTTCGAGATTTTAAATTACATTAATTTTTATGCGTGGAGAATTTGTTGGATTTTATATTAATATACATTTATTTTTAAAATCAGTTTGAATGTGAGTCGAAATTTCGGGATTAAAAACAGTTCAGACCGCACCAAAATATGCAAAATTTCGTATAATTTTTTAACTGTGGCCACAATATGGGTTGTAATGCTCACAAAAAGAATATGGGCTCCAAAAAAACCTTAATAATTAGCAAATGGGCTGTAAATTATTAGAAATAATGGCAGATGGGCTTTATGTTGTTTTCCACATATTTGAGGCTTTCCTAAAAAAAGGTTGACGTACAAGCAAAGGATTGTTGGATGGCCATCCAACGGCCGTCGTCTTCTTCAATGTCGCTCTTCTGCTCCGGCCGCTCAAGCAGCGCCAGCAGACTGCTGCTCCCTTCTACCAGCGGCGGCTCGCTGCTGCCTGTGAGCCTCACCGCCCCCCGTACTCCCATCACTGGCCTAGCCATCCTCTACTCACCCACACTGCTGTTATTCTCCGCGACGGCAGACGAACGATAAACCCTCGTGACATCATTACTCCCTCCAGCGTGGAAACAACTGCTGAGTCTTCCCTACCTCTGTGTTGTTCCCTTCCTAGGCCTCGCAGTCGTCAACCGCCCTGGTTCTCTCGGCGCGGCCTGGTCAACATGGTCAACGACCGACATGCATCTGAAGTGGACTTTACGTGGAGAGGCTGACAGCTGGGTCCACGGCCGCACGCAAAGCACCTTTTTTCATTTTCATAACAAACGGTTATTATATTTCGACCCTCTGTGATGTTTCTTTTTCCCGCTCCCGCCTGTATCCCTCAAAAATATTTGCCCGCCTCGAGGGTTTTTCTATTTCATAACACACGGCTGTTATCTCCAGACCGTGTGTGATGCACCATCATCCAAATTTTCAATAGCCCCGGCATATCACTCCCGCGTATTAAAATTTTCAGTAGCCGCGTCATTTCCTCAAACACACCCCCCTCCACACACACACACACCAAAACCTCCTCGGGCGCGCGCATACACACACACCCCCTCCCTCGCTCGAAACCCTAGCAAGGTCGTCGCCGCCGCCGCAAGGCCTCCATTGTCAACATCTGCCGGCTTGTCCGTGCAGCTTACCCACCGATCTCCATACCCAGGCCGCCCTTGAGTTTCTTAGATGACGCCTGCCAAATGCTCCCTTTCGCACAGATCCCCATCTCCATCCCCCACTCCAGAGCATCGCAGCCTAAGCCCGGCTAGGCTTCCCGTGGAGCTCCTGGAGCGACTGGCCCAAAAGAGGTGTATCGCAGTCTCTTCAGCTGATGTCGCCGAGGAAGCTGATGACCAATATTGGTCGCGGGCACTCAATCAGCAGGCTAGAGTATGCGGGTACGTCGCGGACGCCGGCTACGACATCGAGGTCGTCGACAACAACGGCCTGAGGCGAGCTATGTCACAGGTTAAGTGCCCACCCCCAACCCCTCGGGTTCAACCGCCGTCAATCTCATCTATGGCCCCGCTGCTGATCTCCTCTGTTCTGGCTTGTTGTCAAGAATTTTCCATCCTACATCGCCATCGAGCCCCTTTTGTCATTTCTAAAGGACACGTTCTGCGACGCTGGCTTGGGATCCACAACTTCCAAGTTAGACCTCATCGATGGCGACCACGAGGAGGGCACCCTCTCCAGCTCTTCCAAGGGGAAAGAGCCCATCTGCTCTTCCAAGGGGAAAGAGCCCGTCTATGACATCAGGGAGGACACCCTACAGTCGTGCTCTTCCAAGGGTAAGGAGCCCATCTGCAAAAACATGGAGCGCATCCAAGGTTCGTGCTCTTCCCACGGGAAGAAGCCCATCTGTGACAAGTGAGGAAACCCATTATTTTGTTTTGTCGTGCCTCTTCACAGACGAGAATCCATGATTTGTTTTGTCGAGTCCCTTTTGTAGTGTAGTGAGAATATGTCTGGTTTTAATTGCTATATTTGGTTGTTTGCAGTATGCCTCGTTTATTTCAGTTGTTCATAATGTGATGCTCTATATGTGCAATTATTTACTGTGCAGTACATTTCATCAATCCAGTTTTACACATATTGATAGGAATGCATATATTTGCTTGATGTTAAGCCAGTTATAGCTAGCATATGCCTCTTTTGAAAAAATTATTGTCCGGTTGTTTGTAGTTAGCATGTGTCCAATTTCAAATGTTATCTTTGTTTGTTTGTAGTATGCCTTGTTTATTCCATCTATTCACAACGTGATGTTATATATGTGCAAGTATGAAATGTGCAGTTCAATTTCATCAATACCAGTTTCAACAATACCACTATGAATGACTGCATTTCGTTGTAGCATCTTGTAGTTAACACACCTTTCCATTTTTATTTAACAATAATCAGTGTACTTAGACTGGTACAATACCAGTTTGAATGACTATGTTTGCTTGTTGTTAAATGTTAGGCATGTTGCAGTCAACACACGTTTCCACTTGTTTTGCTTTACTAGCATGCTTAAACCTGCACACTAAAGCTATTTTTGGAGATTATTTTGTCTGCCATTGATATATTTGGATGATGCTTAGCCTGTTGTGCTTAACATGCCTCTCGATGTACCTACACAGGACAATTTTGGGAACGACTGCTATTTTCCATCGAGGTTAGTTTCATCCCATGGCTTATATATACTCACTGTTCAGGATATCGGTAGCTGGTACCATATAGGACGGGGGTGATAAGGGACTAAACGGTGAATTGGACTTTTAACTAAATATATCTGTAAGCCATTTATCGTTAGGTTAACTAGGGCCATATGTAATATATCTGAGGCTACATAGCAACATGCACTGTACTTAATGTCTAAATATGCAATCCTAGGCTACATAGCAACAAGGAAGAGTGTTACCTTAATGTTCTGATGATGTCTAGATATACGTAGAAGAGCAGCAGCACCAACAACAACAACAACAACAACAAATACAACAACAACAACACAACCCTGTTTGGATACTCAACTTAGATAGAGGTTAGAGTTAGTTTCTATCTCATGACTAACCCTAAACTAACTCCATCCAAAGAGGTGTTTGGATGACAGGGTTAGATCGACAATAAATGCACTAGGAGAACTAGCTCCAATTAGCCTGGATAGTTTTTTTTGGGTTGGTTAGATGCAACTAGCTCAAACTAGCCCTCGTGTTTGGATATACTTTGGGGCTATTTGAGCCCGAACTAGCTCAAACTAACTCTAACCCATGGACACAGTAGCAGTTAATCAGCCGATAATTTTTAAGAATGCAATAAACTCCTTCCGGCCCATAATATAAGATGTTAATTCATCTAATATGTGAGTATATTGGATGTTATAATATATTATAAAAGAGTGTTGTACTACATCATTGTGCAATTGTTGTTTAGCTTCTAATATTAACTTGGTGCTTTTAGGTACATATGCCATTGGTAAAGATCCGCGCTTCGACCCTTTCTGTGTATGGGGCAATGAAATATCGATGAAACAACATCAAGTGAGGAAGCTAATAAAGATTGTTTGTAAAATGGGTCAAAAGATGGCAATTAAACTATTTGATTACACTTTATCCAAGACAACAGCGAACTGCTGGATGGCAAGTGTCGGTGTCAAAACCGGCGGATCTCGGGTAGGGGGTCCCGAACTGTGCGTCTAGGCGGATGGTAACAGGAGACAAGGGACACGATGTTTTACCCAGGTTCGGGCCCTCTTGATGGAGGTAAAACCCTACGTCCTGCTTGATTGATATTGATATTGTGGATGTTTACAAGAGTGGATCTACCACGAGATCAAGGAGGCTAAACCCTAGAAGCTAGCCTATGGTATGATTGTTGTATATTGTATATCTGTCGACTAGCCTGGCCCTGGTTTATATAATGCACCAGAGGCCTAGGATAACAAGAGTCCTAGCCGAATACGCCGGTGGGGGAGGAGTCCTTGTCTTGATCACCAAGTCTTGTGGAATCTTCCTTGTATGCGGCACCTGTCCGGACTGGCCCATGAGTATGCGGCCCTGGGGGTCCTCGGCCCAATCTAACCGATTGGGGGACGACGTGGTGAGTACCCCCTAGTCTAGGACACCGTCAGTAGCCCCCTGAACCGGTCTTCAAGTTAGGGACGCTCCTCGATTCTTCCGAACTGTTCTTCATCTTTTGTTGCCGGTCTTGAAAACTGGTTCAACAAATCTTCTCATCTTCGATCTTGAGGATCGCCGAAATGCATTCAACGAATTTATACGTCGGGTATCCGAGGAGCCCCTTTAAGTTTCCGGCCTTTATCAATGCCTTGTTGTTTTTATGCCACACCTCGGGTTTGAAGTTATTCCCGGGAGGTAGTGTCCTCTTGCGTCCGAGCTCCAACGCCGGACTGCATTCGAGGTATCTTTTGCAGCCGAGCACCAACGCCGGACCGCTTCCTAGCTCTAACGCCGGAATGTGTCCGAGCTCCAACGCCGGACTATGTATCCGAGCTCCAACGCCGGACTGTATCCGAGCTCCAACGCCGGACTGTATCCGAGCTCCAACGCCGGATATGTATCCGAGCTCCAACGCTGGATTATGTATCCGAGCTCCAACGCCGGATTATATCCGAGGTGTCGTAAATCACCTTGGTTCAAAGAAGTTTGAAGGAGTTTAGCCGAGCTTAATGCCGGAAATGCCCTCTATGGAGCCAGCCACTAGCGCCGGAGCTTTATGCCGGACTGCTTCCGTGGTGGTGCAATTTATTCTCTGCCGAGATACATAGCCGTAGCCCTCAAGGTGGGTATCGGTCTAAAACCGAGATGCACATGAAGGATGACATAAGACCGCTGATCCCGTAGCTCTTTGAGACTCAAAGTTGATTTGCAAAATCGGTGCGAGGATCAAGTCCTAGCTCGGCAGAATACTTGGGACATAAAAAGCGGCGTGCTCGGTCCTCAAGACTCAGGTTGGGTGCGGCCGACCAACCTAAGGATCAAAATCTCCTCGAAACTGTATTGCACTTAAAATTTTCGCATAGAACAGCAATGCAGTAGCCCCGAGACATTGGTCGGGTGGCAACACCGGATCGAGGGATTGATGTGCCCTTTAATATTTGTAAATAATAAGCCCGAAGCCCCAGTAGCCCCGAGCCTTAATACGGGCACGGGTTGCCGAATTAAGGATCGATATCCATAGTAAAATCACAAATCATGTGTAATGACTCAATGTATCCAAGTACTTTACGCCATTAATGCTCGGATCCGCATTGTACAAAATTTTGTTGACCGACCATCGGCTTCCACCTCCTCGGCCAATAGCCGAGGAGTGTTTGTCCTACTTTATAAAGCCTTTATGAGGGCAAAGATTTACAACAAACAAGGCAATCTGGCCATACGGTTTTATAAACAAAGGTACGCGGAGAGATATGTTATATTACTGTTTAACAGAAGAAATGTCTTCCAAAGAAAATAGTCCCGCTATCGGTTCCTTTCTTTGGGTTGTCATGCTAAGCATGATCATGAAACCTCAGCTCCAATGTAAAAGCAAAATATTGAAGATTTAGTTTGGGAGGCCAGTTACTAGCCCCCGGTAGTGTTTGGCGATAGTCGAGGTCAAGCCGGAAACACTTCGGCCAATGTTATGAATGGCCCATCATTTAATATAGTCATCGGATCGCTGACCAGTTTACACTGTTGTGTGATGGTTTTGGCTTTCTCCACCGAGGTGCTTGACCATGCAAGCTGGAAGCACAATCACGATGGTTCTCCTTTGCACACCTAGCGAACAAAGCGGGCGTAGGAGGCAAGCGCAGGAGTCGGCAACCCAACTATTGACCGAAGACACAATTCAAACGATGCATACATAGCAATATCCGAGAATGTTTTGCCAAATCTCTAAAGGTGTCGGCGTTGATCTGCGAGACTTGTGCTGAAAACACACAAATAGTTTAAAAGTGCCAAAAGTTTGGAAAACCAAAAACGTCACCAAAAACATGACGTCGAACAAGATCAAGTGTTAGGTGCCAATCCGAAAATTGGACTTTAGAAAAAAAAGTGCTTCTGCCGTGCTTTAACTTTGCAACGACTAAGAAGAAAAACACTTAGTATGAAACGGCTCAAATAAACATAAGAGCCCCCAAGTGACTTGGGTAAAAGTTGACTATAAAATGTAAGGTGACATGTAGAATGCCTTCTAGCCGGATTGTAGATCGTTTGTCGTAGCGGACCTTTTCGCTTCAACCTCTGGACCCGATAGTCCGGAGTGTGTCCGAATACCCTCGCGGTTATAAAAACTGGGGCATGCATGGAGACCAGGCGTAGGGGTCATTAGTGCTTTATCAGACAAGTGCCCAACTAGTTATGTTATATTACATGGTTAGTAAGAAACATCTTCCAGGGAGAATAGTTCCGTTAGGGGTTCCTTTCCCTGGGAGGCATGCCCTAAAGTGCATGTCCGGACTGCGATCTGAGCAGAAAAACATCTGGGGGCAGGTAAATAAATAGGTAAGAAATCATCTTTTAGTTCATTGACCGAGTATTCCCTTAAAACGCTAGCTTTGGCTTCACCCAGTCTGAGGTACACATCCGCTAACCCGCAGTAACAATCGCAGAGGTGCTCCCTTTACCACCTAGCCGAACAATCGGGAATGTAGGGTAAGCACAGAGCGAGCAATCCAGCTTGGCCAAAACTTAAGTCATATCGATGCATATAATGGTGAATAAAAGGTACATGCGGAAGTGTGACACATGTGTTGGGCATAAAGCCGAATTAATAAGCTTCATTAAAGAAGCCCCCAGTATAATGAGCGGGTAGCGCGTCAAGTGTGTGCAAACAAAGTTTCGACAAGGAAAATTTTACAAGCAACTTTTTCCAAAAAGTATAATGCTTGGTCGAACCAAACACAAGTTAGAAATTTAAAACTTTGAGCATGAAGGCAACTTAGCTGGTTAATGTGTTCGGTATTGACGATGCGGTCCGAGCTTGATCGGGGCAAGGTTCCATCCCCAAGCCGGTCCCGAGGTGGCGGAGCAAAGAGCTCGGCACCAAGTGGTGACATAGCACGGTCAATGCAGGAGGCCAAAGTGATGCGAAGTCCACGGCATGGGGTAATGAAGTGTTACTTGAAGCCCCCGTCCCACCGAGGTGACGTCAAAGGATATAGTCCGGCTGGATCATTTTCCTGTGCACAAAAAATAGTGCAAACAAGAGATAATAGTAAATAAAAAAAATCATTGCATAATAAATAATTTATGCAAAGTGAGAAATATGGCCTGGCGCCGAAGTCAATGTCGATGCAGGGCGGCGGCGTGATGCGGGAAAGGCATGGCAAGGCCTGAATTCACAGGTTGGTTCGAGTTCCGGATGCGGCGTTCGCCGGACTATGTACGGAAACTGACCGGACCACCATGCAACCGTCGTTAATGCGGCCATCATTTGATAGACCTGCGTACATATGATGGACAAACCAGAGTAATAATTCGTTGGAAAAAATGAACCCAAACAAGAAGAAAATACTAGGATTAATAGCACCTGGTTTATTTGTTGTAGTAATCCGGAGGAAGGTGATTCCCAAAATTGGGACTCGATCCGCGCACCCATTGCCTGGTCGGCTAGGGACGCCGAAGTGTCCGGAGTAGGTTGATGAAGAGATGGCGAAGCCCCCGGTCCAGCCGAGATGTCGAAGTAGGTCGGCGTGATGGACACCAGCTTTAAAAAGCAATAGTGCGGCTGTGCCGATGCAGGTCGTGACGTGGTCGATGCCAGCTTGATGAAGCGACCGTGCGGTGATGCCGGTATGCCCGCTCTGTGTAATCCGTGGGGCGGCGATGTTGGTGATGATTTATCCTTCGCGATGCCGGACTCTTGTTCGGCTTGCCGAGATGATGATCCGGAGAAGTTGAGCTTGGCTCAACAAAGTGACGACATGTCTAGCGCAGGTCGGCAGCCGTGGAGCAATATTGCCGGACTGGTTTGACACCAGCATGATGTTGAAGATCATGTTCAAAAAGATCTTAAAGTTGGTGGGATGTGTTCGGGAACAAAACACAATACCCCATACAAAACTTCCTTCAAAAAGGATGTCCGAAATCCCGTTCATAAAAAGGACGTACTCGGGTCGGATTCGTTTTCGCGCAGAAAACAGATCCGAAAAGTGATGCACTAATCGGAAGGTTCCCGGAGTTTGGACGGTCGGATCGAGATGAAATTTTGAGGGGTGGTAGATATAGGAATTCCGCAGCCGATCAACTTTGAGGGATGATCAAAGGAGCCATCGAGCCTATCGGTGACGACACAGAGGAACTCTCAATGAAAGCACCAATGTCGTTGTCAAAACCGGCGGATCTCTGGTAGGGGGTCCCGAACTGTGCGTCTAGGCGGATGGTAACAGGAGACAAGGGACACGATGTTTTACCCAGGTTCAGGCCCTCTTGATGGAGGTAAAACCCTACGTCCTGCTTGATTGATATTGATATTGTGGATGTTTACAAGAGTGGATCTACCACGAGATCAAGGAGTCTAAACCCTAGAAGCTAGCCTATGGTATGATTGTTGTATATTGTATATCTGTCGACTAGCCTGGCCCTGGTTTATATAATGCACTAGAGGCCTAGGATAACAAGAGTCCTAGCCGAATACGCCGGTGGGGGAGGAGTCCTTGTCTTGATCACCAAGTCTTGTGGAATCTTCCTTGTATGCGGCACCTGTCCGGACTGGCCCATGAGTATGCGGCCCTGGGGGTCCTCGGCCCAATCTAACCGATTGGGGGACGACGTGGTGAGTACCCCCTAGTCCAGGACACCGTCAGTAAGTAAGAACTCCGCAGCCTTCTTTTTACTACCCATAATGAGTTGTGTTAGATGACAATGTATGAATCTTTTTTCCTTTGCAGTGGTTCCCAAAGCAGTTTACTCAAGATTACCTCTCAAACTACATGATTGGTGGGCATGCAAAGGTTAAAGGATTTCTACCAGAACACGATGTTTATCTAGATATTTTCATGAAGACCATGAAGGATGGGTGGTCGGCCATCACAAGGGGTTGGACTAGAATCGTGTGTGCCTTATGCATGGAGGAGGGCACAATATGGGCATTCTGCTTCACCTTGTTCAGCAACCAGAATTTATTTCGCCTCTTTATTTATTGTCTTTAATAGTACAAGTATACAACTGTGGTTCATCATTCTTTATTTCGTTCCTATGTAATTCTTGAGCATATGTTCCTATGAATCGAATAATGCATTGGTTCTTTGAACCTGATGGATATGAATAAAGCTATAGCATACATTCAAATTCAAGTCAGGTACAATTTGAAATAGCAGCAATTAAATTATGGTGAAATTACACTCTATAGGTCATTGCGGCACACACGGTTGGTAAAACACAGACGTTTGCGATATACACACTACAAAAAAATACACTTCCGTGATGACACGTGTTTGTCATAGTAGATCATGTTTTCTATCATGCATGTACATCCATGACGATTTTATGACATAATCAAGATAGTCATACATGTGCTGTCGTAGAAGTGTTCCATGACATTACCAAAATTATCATCACGGAAGTGTCCACTTCCATGACGATAAATGGCGCGTCATGGAATTGCTTTCGTCAAGGGTAACCGACACGTGGCATCCACCGTAACGGGTCGCTGTTAATCTATTGGGTCCGGTTTTGGATCCGATAACCCGTTAACAACCCGGACCAATGGGGATTTTCCACGTGTAAAATTCTCAATGGCCAGAGGAACCACGTGTCGGCTCACCGTTGGGAGAGATGTTATCCACTCATTGGACAGGAGGCGCCTATGATACGTCGACACGTGGCATGGCCCAACAGAGGCCCATTCCGGTGAAAAGGCCGGAACGTTTGGCTTGGTCAAAAGGTAGCGGGCCGGCCCACGGAAAGCCTGTTAATGGCATGTTCGTATATAGCCCATTTACGGCCCGCTAACTCACGGCCCGTTACAGCCTATCTGAATTAAGCCCAGTAGCTTCATCTGGGCCGTCCAATATGATTCCACCCGTTGTAACTTCCGGCCCATGTATGGCCCATGACGTCTTTCGGCCCATATGAGGCCCTTGGCCCATTAATGGCTCGTGGTGAAACTGGCCCGTAATGAACAGTGTACTGATTTATACCCATTAATGGCCCATTATTCCATTGGGCCGTGTCCAACCCGTGTTATCTTTCAGCCTTCTCAGGGCCCATTTATTCTTGGGCTCATTTCGAGCATTCCGTTACTTACGACTCGTTACTGACCTTTTCTGCTTGTTGGCCAAATTCAGCCTGTGGTGACAGTCGGTCCGTTTGTGGCCCGTTAATCCGTTGGGTCGTTTTCATAGCGTCATCACATACGGCTGATTAACTACGGCTCGTTATGGTCAGCCCATGAACGGACGATTCCAAATCTAGCCCGTTTACGGCCCATAATGTGGTCTGTTACCCATTGATGCTACGGCCCGTAGAAGGCCCATTGTTTCTACGTCCCGTGGACGGCCCATTTTGGTACGGCTCGTAGAAGGCCCATTGCTTCTACGGCCCGTAAGAGGCCCATGGTCACTACAGTAAATATGTAGCCCATGGTTATTGTGGCCTAGTTTTAAAAAATTGGTTATTGCGGCCACTAGCAAACCGTGGAAAAAGAACTGCACTAACCACAAGAAAACAAATAAACAAGACAACAAGGAAATAAATAAGCAAGCAACTTACGCTAGGCTATCATGGCTATTACACATATTACATCCACTGGGCATCAAAGTTCGCCACCAGTGCAAATATAGGGAACAAAGCAGCATATCACATACACTGGTTGTCAAAGTTGGCCACCAGTGCAAATAAACGCCGCAGCAAAACAAGTCCAGAACTGAAACCACTTCAGAAGAGCTGAAGAAACAATATCCTGGGTACCCATAATGCTAGCAAGATGGTTAGCAAGCTTATTAACTTTCTCTTGTTTGGCGTTTAAATCCTCCAGTGCTTGCTGTTGCACCAGAACGTATGCATCTGAATTCTGCAGGGACTTCCGCAGTCCTTCGGCTTCGTGTCACAGCACATCTGATCGATGTATTTAAACTTGAAGTTGAGACTCAAGAAGACTAACTAATTTAGGCAGCGAGTTCGAAGAGCTTGTGCCAACAGTAGTGGCCAGTAACTTAAACGCTACATCAAGACATGACTTTTGGGTTGTCTCACTGTTGTCAAGGTAGTTTTTATCGGCTTTCTTGGAGACCAAGAGGGATGTCTCACTATCTTGAACCTTATCTTCATTACTTCCTTTACCATTGCATAACGGGGTACTCTTCTCCAATATTTTGTCCACATTCTAAAAGAGAAACAAGCAGACACATCACAGGTTTACCATGTTGTATATGAAACTCATTTTGGTAAATCAGTTCAGTAGTATAGTGGACAGGATAACAGCATGAAACAAACATATATCGACGTACCATGGTCACTGTATGGTCTATATCATTCTAGTTTTTTGTTGCCAAATCAAGATAGAGACATAGTCCAAATAATATATGTTTAAGACAAAGCAGAATAGACAGAATATAAGTGTGGGAGACTACAGAGAAATAACAACACTTGTAATGTGCATGACATGAGAACATAACTATTTATTCAATTGAAACTGAAATCAACATAGAGCAAGTTACAACAGCAAACCAGTTAAAGTAATAGGTTTAAAACATATCTATTGCGCCATTGGAGTTTCAGTTCCATCCTTCCACTTTGAAAATAGTTGATATGAGTAAATACAGTGATGCAAGAGCAAAGGAGTATGAACCATAGCTACAGAACCTGACCTGAGAACAATTCTTCTTCTGCTTTAAGCATTGAGTTGGGATTCGAAGTGGTGGTCCTCATGCTTTGGGCACTGTAATTCCCTTACTAACTGCTCGTGTTTAGGTGCTTTGTGGTGGAGACAGCGCTGTGTCAACTAGAACTGGGTTACAATCTGCTGGGGTTGGGGTTAGAAGGGGTGTAGCTGGTTCTCTATCCAACTGGGTAGGGGTACAATCTGCGAGAGTCTGGGTTATGTGTGGTGGGGCTGGTTCTTGCGCAAGTACAACCGTGGCACTATCTTTTCTGAAGACCATGTTGTTACTCCCTTAGATACTGCCATCACCCTATCCAATTCAAATGGCTGATAAACGAGAAAAGTTATTAAATGTACAGACACTGTATGATAGACGGGTGCAATGGATAGTGGGGAATAAAAGAGGGCATGAAATAATTCACATTTATGTTGTCTAACCAAACAGGATAGCATGACACAATTTCACATATATGATGGCTAACTAAACAAGATAGCATGACACAATTTCACATATATGATGGCTAACTAAAAAGGATGGAAAGACATAGTTCAAAATATGATGACTATGTAAACAGGATGACATGATATAACTATATAATGTGTTTATTAAATAGGTTGGCATGCCATAATTCACATACATGCCGCCTACGGAAACATGATAGCACGATATAATTCACAGATAGAATGATATAATTCAAAATATGATGACTGTAAACACTATATAGGATGAGATGATATAACTATATGATGTCTTTATTAAATGGGTTGGCATGCCATAATTCACATAGATGATGTCTATGTAAACATGATGGCATGATATAATTCAAATATATGATTTATATACTAAGCAAGTAAGCAGATGGCAATCGCATATATGATGTAAAAACTAAGCAATGCAAGACAACACGCATGACATGAGTAATATTACCCTGCCAAGTTTGAGCATACACCTCAGGGGGGAAATAGGACTGGTCATCTCTCTCTAAATCCTCCTTTGAGGAGTTATCTGTATCCAGCAAGATGTCTGCTTCAGCAGGTAGCATTGTCTGCTCTGAACACCTTGTTTTCACTCCAGATACTTCCATCACCGCTTCAAATGACTGATGAAGGAAATATGCCCTACAGGCAATAATAAAGTTGTTATTTTATATTTCCTTATATCATGATAAATGTTTATTATTCATGCTAGAATTGCATTAACCGGAAACTTCATACATGTGTGGATACATAGACAAAGATGGTTAAGTTTCCTAAACATAGACATGTGTTGCCATTTGATGAACGGGATCACATTATCGGATCTCGGGTTCCGGCAACACACTCAAGGTTCGAACACTGGGGTGCGCGTGAAGATTTCCCCCTACCTATCAACGCCCTAGCTCACTAAGATCTCGCGGACGAACTCGATGAACTCGCAGCACAAAGAACACAAGATTTATACTGGTTCGAGCCACCGATGTGGTGTAATACCCTACTCCAGTGTGGTGGTGGATGGATTGCCTCTTGGGCTGATGATGAACAGTACAAGGGTAAGAACAGCCTCCTAAGGTTGAGGTGTTCTTGTTCTCTGTGAACTTGTGGGTGTGTGGATGGAGTGGATCCAGTCCAAGATGGGTTGTCCCTACGGTGGTGGCTAGCTCTACTTATATAGGCCCTGGTCCTCTCCCCAAATATTGAGCGGGAAGGGAGCCAACAACGGCCAATTCGAAAGGGGACAGCTAGTACAACTTATCCTGGCAAAAGCGGTCTTCGCCTCCAAAAGGCTCTGGTGGTGATGCCGTCTTGGGCTCCATGGTGACCTTCGTCCTGCCGCCCTGCTGGTTTTGGTCTCGTTGCACTGATATGGAAACCTTTGCTTGATGCCTCGGTACTCCACGCCTGCGCTTGCCTCCTTAGCACCAAAGAGGAAACAAGGACGTTGTGCGCACTGGCGCCCGCATGGCGCCTGCCTGATCTTGATTGTCACAGCTCACCTCACGAGAGCCTCACGAGGTTTGCCCTGCCTTGATTTCTTCGCTCCTCTCGAGGCAGCCTGGTGAGGCCGCTCCTGAGGAGGTCTTGCATCATCCGCCTTGCGAGGCTTGGCCCCTCGCGATGATCTAGAATGTCTTGCTAATGAAGATGGGTCGTACAGGCCTCAGCACAGCCACGCCGTGGGCTGCAGGCAGGCAAGTCTGGGGACCCCTGTTCCCAGAACGCGGACAGTAGCCCCCGGGCCCAAGGTGCGCTCGGGCTTGGCTTCGAGGCGAAGCCAAAGGTCAAGCGCGTAGCGCCGCGGACCCCCAAAGCCTGCGGCCTTGGTCGACGTGTGGCGGTTGATTGGACGTGGGCGTTTCGCTCCCCCATGCTGCCTCGGCAACTGCTCAACTTGACAAGTCCCTGCGACATGCAAGGAAAACCATCATTACCTACGATCGTGGGAGGCGCCGGTTGGCCTTCTTCCGCTATAAATGGGGAGGGGGGCAGAGCCCCCGTCGCCCATCTCTTCCTTGTTCGTGTGCTTCTTCCTCCTTGCTCCACCGCTAGCTGCAATGGCGCCGTCGAAGAAGTTCTCCGCCGCGGAGAAGGGCAAGGCCCCTCGGGAGGGGCCTGGCTCCCCGACGCCCAAGCGTGGACGTGGTCGTCCCTGCAAGCACGCCGCGACCCCCGCCGTGGCCCCCGGCTCCCAGGATGGGGCCACTGCATGTGGCAGGAGTCGCTCTGGTCGCGGCAGCCCCGTCATCGAAAGGAGAGGCGCCGTGGTTGCGGGGCCTCCCCGGCCGCAGTTCCACGCGTCAGAGGTGTTGCCGGCGTTCGTTGTCTGGTCTGAGGATCCGGCCGGCAGCTGGCTCCAGCTTCCCCGCATCTTTGTCGACGAACTGCCGGCCTTCGGTCCAGGTGGGCTCTGGCTGCAGGCAGACGGTTGCTACAGCTGGGCTTCTTGGGTCGCGGTCGAGGTCTCTGTCGCGGGCAACATAGCTCTGGCCCGCGGTTGGCAGACGTTCGCCCGCGCGCGCGGCCTGGGCAGGCGGTGCACCCTCCACTTCAAGTTTGACGGTGACGCGACCCTCTACGTGAGGGTGTTCGGGGAAGACGGTCGCCGCGCTGGATGCTGCCCCGAGGTGAACGATGGCAAGGAGGTGCTCGGCCTTGGCGATGGTCGGGGCGAGGAGGAGGGCGAACCTGCCGGCCGCGCCTCGTCCGGCTACGGTGGCTCCTCCCTTGGCGACAGTTCCAGCAGTGGCGGCTACAACCAGCCTCCACGCCGCCGCGCCCGCTTCGAAGGTGGTAGCAGGTCGTCTCGTCGCCGCGCATCCGTGCAGCGCGAGGAGGGGTCCGACTAAGCCCGGGACGTTGCCAAGGGCCTGCCCCCGTGGACTGTTGCAGCGGCGAGCGTTGCTTTTGTTTTGTTCCTATTTTCCTTCCTGCATCAAAATGAAACCAGTATGAGCCCAGAGGGGCGTGTATCGGACCATGACTTCTTAACCATTATGCTATGTTTGTTGTTCTCGCGTTGTGCCGTCATTCTGTGCAGAGAGAACTTAGCTTGGCGTGTTTGGGGCAGTCTCCTCTTCACGAGGCACTTGTTTCCTCGTGCTCGTCTTGACTCAGAGGTCGCTCAGGAACTGCAAAAAAATCGTTAGGAAGCTCGCTAGGAGACTTATCAATCGCCCAAGCCTTGACCCAGCGCTTCATATCACGGTACCCGAGGGGCACGGATTAAGAGAGATGCACCAAATTGTGGGCTCGAACGAGGGCGCCTCGCGCGAAAGCAGACGGAAGGCAAAGAGAAGGAAAAATGCTCGCGAGGGCACCCGCCTAGCCCCCTCGCGAGGTATGCGAGAGAGAGAGAGAGTACACAGGCCAAGTAGAGCCGGAAATAGCGACAAAAGGCGACGGAACCAAATCAGCGAGGGACACCAAAAGTAAACTTCGATTAAAAAGTGCGAGCCAACTACGGAAAGCAAATGAAAAGCCGCGTCTGGCACCTAGTCTAGTCTTCAAGTCTTCTCACCAACACGGAGCTAAGTGCTGCCACTAGGCGTGGGAGGGAGCCCCCGAGGCCCGAGGGCGGCACTCCTGAGACTCCGGGGCGTGTACAACCCCACTCATTATTACGTGAGAGTGTCATGGGCGGCGATTCTTCACAGGCACCGGGCCTTTCTTCATAGGCACTGGGCCTTGCTTTATGGGTAGAACTTCAGGAGGTGCTGGATGTTCCAGGCGTTCTGGATGGGTACACCGTTCTGTGTCTCCAGGAGCGCGGCGCCAGGCCTGGAGACATGGGCGACCCTGAACGGGCCCTCCCACATAGGTGAGAGCTTGTGCAGCCCTTCCCTGGAGAGGACCCGCCTCAGGACGAGGTCGCCCGCCTCGAGCGTCCCGGAGCGGATGTTGCGGCAGTGATATCGCTGCAGCGCCTGCTGGTACCTTGCCGCCCTCAGTGCAGCTTCGCGACGACGTTCCTCCCCCAGCACGAGGTCCATCCCCCGCATGGCATCCTGCTGCGTTTCATCAAATGCCAGGACCTATGCGGAGCGATGCCTGACCTCGTGAGGAAGGACCACTTCGGCTCCGTAGACAAGGAAGAACGGGGTCTCGCCCGTTGGCTTGGTGGCGGTGGTGCGGATGGACCACAGCACGGACTGGAGCTCGTCGTGCCAGCCCCTGCCACAGGCCTCGAGCTTCTTCTTGAAGGTCCTGGTCTTGAGGCCCCTCAGAATCTCCGCGTTGGCACGTTCAGCCTGACCATTGCTTCTAGGGTGTGCCACCGAAGCATAGAAAATCTGCGTTCCAAGGTTAGCACAATAGGTTTTGAAGAGGTTACTAGTGAATTGTGAGTCGTTATCTGTGATGATGCGGTTGGGAACCCCTAAGCGGCTCACGAGGCCCTTGATAAACTTGATAGCAGAGCCAGCTGGGATGGTGCGGACGGCTTCCACTTCCGCCCACTTGGTGAACTTGTCAATGGCGACGTAGAGGTAGTGGTAGCCCCCAGGCGCTCGAGGGAACCGGCCCAAGATGTCTGTCGGCGTTCTGGGAATGGGGGTCCCCAGACTTGCCTGCCCGCGGCCCGCGGCGTGGCTTTTGTAGCAAGCCTGTACGGCCCATCTCCGTCAATGAGGCATTCAAGACCCTCGCAAGGGGCCAAGCCTCGCAAGGCGGACGATGCAAGACCTCCTCAGGAGCGGCAATCCTCGCTAGCCGTTCTTCCCCTTGTACTGTTCTTCATCAGCCCAAGAGGCAATCCACCACCACCACACTGGAGTAGGGTATTACACCACAACAGTGGCCCGAACCAATATAAATCTTGTGTCTTTGTGTTGCGAGTTCGTCGAGTTTGTCCGCGAGATCTTAGCAAGTTAGGGCATAGATCGGTAGGGAGGAAATCTTCGCGCGCACCCCAGTGTTTGAGACTTAAGGGTTTTGCCGAAATCCGTGATCCGACATTTGGCACGCCAGGTAGGGGCGCACCGAAGCTTCTCTTCCGTCGATCTGTGCTCCACCCGCATGGCAGGCGCCTTGTCATCGCCTCCGACGGCCAGCATCGACGACGGGGCCAGGGGGCTCCGAGCCGTGGCCCCCGCCCTGCGGCGGGTGCGGTGGCTGTCGGATTTTGGGTTCCGGCAGACCCTCTAGGTTCGAACACTGAGGTGCGCGCGGAGATTTCACCCTCTACCTTGCTGCGCCTCGCCTCCTCGCTAAGATCTAAGCTATGAAAGGAACAACACAAGAGACACAGGGTTTATACTAGTTCGGGCCACCATTGTGGTGTAATACCCTACTCTAGTTTGTGGTGTGGTGGATTGCCTCTTGGGCTGACGATGATGAACAATGCAAAGAAGAACAGCCTCATGAGGGTCATTCTCATCTTGGTGCAATGAACTGCTAGGAGGAGTTCAGTCGCTCTCTCTCTGCTGATCCCAGATGCCGGATCCTCTCTCTAGATTTCTCGATGCCTCTACCTTGTGGGTGGCTAGTCCTACTTATAGGCAAAGGCCCTGGGCCTCTCCCCAAATATTGAGCGGGAAGGGCGCCAACAATTGGCCATTTTGAAGGGGAACATCTAGTACACTTATCCTGACTAAAGTTGGTCCTCGCCTGTCAAAGGCTCTGGTGGTGACGCCAGCTTGGGCTCCACAATGACTTCCTCACTGCCGTTGCGACGGCCTTGGTCTTGTTGCACCGAAACGGATGCCTATGCTTGATACTCTTGCCTGCACTTGCTCCCTTTGCACCAAAGAGGAAAGGAGGACACTGCGCGGGCTGGCGCCCGCCTGGCGCCCTTGGTCGTCATGGCTTGCTCATGGGCACCTCGTGAGGTACCCCGCCTTGATCTCTCCGCCTCCTCGCGAGCCAGCCTGACGAGGTTGTGCCTGAGGAAGCTCCATGTCGTCCGCCCCGCGAGGCTTGGCCCTCGCGAGGGTCTTGAGCTTGTGCTGATGAAGATGGCCTTGATGGGCCACCCCTTGAGCCACGCCGCACGTCGTAGGCAGGCAAGTCTGGGGACACCCGTTCCTAGAACACCGGTAGTAGCCTCCGGGCCCAAGGCGCGCGCGGACTTGGCTGAGCAGAGGAGCGAAGGGGCAAGTCTGGAGCGCGCTGGGCCCTAACAGCTCATGACCTTGGGCGCCAAGGTGGCGGTTGATTGGACGTGGCGCACTGTTCCCCACGCCTCCTTATTTTGCGCCCAGCTAGGTGGACCCGCGGTTGCACACAGTCGTTCCCCTTTTCGTTGCTCGACCGTCCCCTGCTCTTCCTCCTCTCGAGCTCCAGCCTCCGCTTCCAATCCAATCTCAAATCCTCCCCCCTTCCGTCGCCATGGCTCCGACGATGAAGGGGAAAGGGAAGAAACCCGTGCCTCCACCTTGCTCGCCGTCGTCGGCGGCTCTTGCCATCGACCGGTTGATCATACTCAACCGAGAAGGCTTAGGCAAAGTCAGCTCTGCTCTGGCCACTATCTTCAATGAGTGCGGGAGGACAACGGCCTGGCCGCGTCTCACTTCTCCATCGATAGGATAGCCACCGAGGTTCGGTATTTTGCCGATGCCCTATGGGCGGGACTGGTTCCCCCCTTTTCCAATTTCTTCAACGTTGTGCTTTCCCATTACCAGATCCATATGATGCATCTGGGTCCTGAATCCATTACTCTTCTTGCCGTCTTTGCTTTTGTCTGTCAGGCGATGATGGGCATCCCTCCTTCCGTTGCCTTGCTGCGTCACTTCTTCTCTCTGCGCCTCGTTGACCCCACCCAGTGGTCGGGGTGCGTGAGCTTCATTGCCGCACCAGAAACAGCGGCTTCAGGGATTGATTTCAGTCTTCCTCAGTCCGCGCCTGGGTTCCGTGAGCGGTGGCTGTACGTGGATGTCCGGGTGCCCAGCCCCCTGCTTTCGAAGCCAACATCTCCCGCTATCCCCAATTCAGGCTGGGGCCAGGAGACGCTCACGAGCCCCTGCCGTCTTAAATCTGGCGTCGCCCGCGTTCTGAGGACGCCTTTCGGCGTGTGGCGCCCAAGGTGGTGAAGGAGTTCCTGCTATGTCGCGTTGACCCTCTCCAGCGTCGCTCCCGCCGGATGTGGACCTTCAGCGGGCGTGAGGATCGCATGAGGCTCCAGGAGGAGGACCTGACGCCTGAAGCGCTGAGGAAAGTGCTCTTAGTCTTGACTGGGAACCCCACCCCCGGCAGCATCCGGCAAGGGGGGGCTTTGCTGTATTTTTGCTCGAACAGGGGCGACTTTGTGAATCAGATGCCCAACTTCGACGAATGGGGGCCGCACCCCGCAGGCCTCACGGGGCCTCGCGAGAACCCAGTGGCGGTGACCGCCCTTCCAGTTGCCTACGGCGATCCTTCCTCAAGTGGCGGAGGAGGGAGACATGAGCACTGGAGGTGAGGGGCCCCTCCCGGGATGACGACGCCAGCAAAGACTCCGAGGGGCAGCTCCGAGGCCCATATCTGCTCTTGGTGAAGGCGTCGAGCCGCTGCTTTCATGAGCTCATGGTTGAAGCCCCTGAGGCCCCAGCTACCCTTCTTGGTGAGGCGGCCGGCGGCGTGCATCAGGGCGACGCCCCGGACGCTGGTCACCTCGATGCTTCTTCCTTGTCGTGGGCCGACCCCTGCGCCCAACTCCTGGGCCGCTTCCGCGTGGACTTCGAGGCTCTCCGGAAGAGGAGGGAGGCCTCGGGTGACGATTACCCTTGCCACCTGCTGAAAGCGCAGGAAGTATTTCGCCATTGATGAGTAAGCCTTCCCCCTTCCTAGCTCCTGGTCCTTCTGTTGCTTTGGCTGATCCTTGCTTCGCAGGGCCCTTCCTGCCAAGCTCGCGGAGATGGCTGAGGAGCCATCCCCCAGGCTCCGCCCTCTCCACTGCCTTCGAGCGCCCCGTGCTCAAGCAGCGCCCTTGTGGTGAGGCATGTCGGAGAGGTGAGCCATCCTGCGGCGCATGCGGCTCCGCGCGCCTCGCGACCCTTCTTCGTGAGCCTTCTCGGGGCATAGCCAACCTGCCTTGGGTTTCTCGACTGGTCATGGATGGCGATTGGCTGAGGTCAGCCCTGCGATCTTCATTTGGGGATGGGCTGGCTCCAGGCCGGGCTTCTGGCGAGGCGTGCCCGGCCATCGCGAGGGCGCCAGCCCCCAGCCCCCTGCCCGGAGGGGGAGCGCTGGTTCGTGGCCCTCCGCGGGCGGATGACGGTGCAGAAGACGTGCTCGAACGCGCTCGGGAGCGTCGCGCTCTTCGCCAAGGGTTTCTCCGGAGGGCGGCTGATGCGGTGAGCCTGCTTGGTGAAGAGCTCGCTGACAAAGACGCGTGCCTTGAGGCTGAGGGCATGCGCCTGGCTGAAGAAAGGCGCAAGCTGAAGGCGGCTGTTGCCCTCGCGCGCCACCAGCGTGACCTCGACAATGAGGAAGCCGAGGCGTCGCCGGCGGCCTCTCGGGAGGCCCGTTCCCGGGTCGTCGAGGACGCCCGAGAGGCTGACCGACGGTGTGCGGCGGCGGAGGAGCGGGCGCGGGAACTCCTGGCCGGTTCCATTCCCTGGAGCAGCAGGTGGAGCTGCGTGAGACGGCCCTTGCATCGATGAAGGTGGCTTCGGTCGACCAGGCAGAGCTCCAGAGGCGCGAGGAGGCACTGACGCTGGAAGCTGCCGAACAAGCGCACGATCTTGAGCCTCTGGAGACGAGGGAGTGCTTGGTGACGCAGGCGGAGGATGACGTCGCCGCGCGGGAAGCCCGCGTCCTGGAAGAGGTCGGACGTTGGGTGGCGACGGCCCGCTTGAACCTGGAGCGCGAGTTTGAGGAGAGGTTGGGGTTGATCTGGGTCGAGGCTGAAGGCAGGACCACTGCCCTAAGGGCCAAGCTGGATGTAACATCCCAAAATTCTAAATTTTGGAATGTTATAAACAAATAGATAGATTTGATTTGATTTTTTGATTGACTGACTGAAAGTGAGTGAATTCGAAATCTTTTTGAAAGTTAAATGAGAGGGAATAAAAGGACTTTCCCAAACTTTCATTTTTGCTTTTATGATCTTCGGAAACTCAAATTCTTTTCAACACAAAACCCTGGAGAGAAGATGACATGACTTCTTCCATTTATTTAAATCACAAGGGGTGTTGAAAATATTTGAATTTCATTTGAGAATATTTCCAATTCTAAAACTTTATGCAACTCAATGATTTTCACGAGAGAAGATAAAATGACTTTTTCAAAACCTATGAAATATGAGTTGGGAGTTCAAAGAAATAAATCCAAAGTTCTTTTGAATTTATTTTCAATTTGGAGTTATTTGAGTTTTATTAAAATTATTTTCTCCAAAATAAAATACATGGAAAATAGGGTAATATGATTCCCTACTTGAGAAAAATGGAGAGAAATAAATTTGAAACCATTTTGGTATTTTTAAAATGATTTTATTGGGTTTTAAATAGGTCAGTAGCGCTGTTTGAATTAATAGAATTTTTGTGGATTTTATTTGAAACTAGAATAATGTCCATGTTGTAGAACTTCTTTTTCTGCAAATTTTGGTATATTATATGCCTAGGTTGTTTTTTTTATTTTATAGGTATTATTTTATTTCAGTGTCTGTTTAAAAAAAACTCTTCCCTGCCTCATGGGACAATTGGGTCAAGCTCACCACTGCCTAGCCTAGCCCAGGCTTCACTGCCTCTCGAGCTCAGGCGGACTCCAGACCCGACGCCGGCCAGGCCGCCATGGGAGCCGACCCCGATCCGGACTCCTCCGCCGCCTCTCCGTTGCCCCTCCTCCACGCAAGAGCCGCCCCCTCCCCTCCTATAAATCCCGGCGCCCGGACCCCTCTCTCTCTCCTCGTTCGCCGTGCCGCTGCAAGCATCTCGCCGAGCCCGGAGCCATGCCGCCGCCGCCCGCCTCCGTTGCCGCCGGGAGCCACCGCGACGCCGCCAATCTCCTCCCTCGCGCGCGCCTCCTCGACCACTCCGCCGCCTTCACCGTCGCCGAGCCACCACCCGACCGAGCTGAGACGCCGCCCCTTCCAGCGTCCGGAGTTCGCCGCCGCAGTGTAACCGCCGCCCCTCCCCGTCCGTCCGATCTGGATCTAAGGGTCCAGATCCTTTTGTTTTTTTTTTCTAAACGTTTTTTTTCTTATTCGGTGAACGTTCGTTAGTTAGGGTTTGCACCGAATGGTTTTTCCGTTCGTTAGCGAACGTTCGCTTTTTAGCCTTTTTCTTTTTCTGTTATTTTCGGTCAGGGACCCATCCGTGAATATTTCTTTTACAGATTAGTCCCTAATCTTCAAACGGTCATAACTTTTTACTCGTTAATCCAAATTAGATGAAACCAATGCCCACTTCTTCGTTATGATCTCCTCTATCCAGTAATCCAACTCAAACCTGTTTTTGAAAGTATTAAAATTTGAATTCAAACAGGTTTGTATTCAAACTTTGTTTGATCGTAACTTGAGTTTCGTAACTCCGATTTAGTTGATTCTTTTTGCTAATCGAAGCTCTTGACCTAAACTTTCTGATAAGGCCAAATTCACATAATTTTGGTACTGTTAGAAAGTGTTTTATGTTGCAAGAGTTATTTGCTTGGTTTTGATGTTTTCCGAATCGTTTTCTTCGTTCTTTCCGATCTTTTGAGTGATTGCTTATGTGTGGTTACTATTGCTTGATTACGATAGATTGACCGGAGTGTGACGAGTAGATCTGTCAAGATTTTTGAGTACGAATCATCTTCATCAACTTTGCAGGCAATTAACACTTGATCATACCTTTTCATACCCAGTTTTTATGCATTAGCTCAATCCTCAAACATTGCATGATTAGGATGTCATAAATTTGTGGGTTGGGAAGTAGATGATGAGGTAGGAACCTATTGCCCTGTTACTATCAAACCCTTGGGAGTTACTTCTACGTGTTGCTTATATTGCTATGCTATGCTCGTAGACGTGGTTTGGGTTTGAGAGATATTCATGATAGATGTGAGATTGTTAATTAATGGTTTACTTTAAGGTGGCAACTTAAATACACATCTGGTGGATTGAGGCACCGGGGAACCCAGTTGTTCTGCATTTTTGGCAATCCCGGGTACCCGTGTGATCTTCCTATGGACCGCCACCCGGGCTCAAAGGAACTGAGATTATTCATGCTAGAAACTTCCGTGTGCAGCCACAAGCTATTATGGGCTCTAGCATAGTTGAGTAAGTTACGTGAAGCTTTCGAAGAGGTAGATCAGCAGGTAGTGGGTTTTATAGGTTTGGTATGATCTATCCGGAGTAGAGAGTTAATGTTTCTGAAAGACTGTGTCTCGGTCATCCGTTTCTCAAACACCATGCAGTGCGAGAAATCAACGGAGGCGATCGAGTCTTGTGGGTAAAAGTGCGAAAACCTCTGCAGAGTGTACAAACTAATCATGGTTAGGCGTGTCCCCGGTTATGGACAATTCTGAGTATCTAGTACTTGAGTATTCACATGTATCTCATCACTCTAAATTAATATTGCTGGGTTGTTAATCAGTTTAATTGGGATTGAGTTGGGGTTATACCTTCTCGATGATGTTTCAACCACCATGATAGTTAAATTAAAACTTATTCCTTTGATGTAGGGAAAAATTGGCTTTATGCAAAACTGTAACCATAGAGCTCTCCACCAGCCATATATGCATGTAGTATAGGCTTATTCCTTCATTATTCTCTATGTGTTACTTTGCGGCATATTCCATGTGCTGACCGTTTCGGGCTGCAACGTTTCATGTTGCGAGACTTTTCGAACGACAGTAAGTGATACGTTAGGGTTACGATTTCCTATACTCAACTTTGCTGTTGGTGTTGATGGGAATCCACAACCTTGTTGCTTCGCTATACTTTGGATTGAGGTAATAGTATTTACGTTACTTTATACATGTGATTTACCTCTGTTATAAATCCTTCGAGTATCTGTGTGTGTCAAAGATACCGATCCAGGATGACACCTAAGCACGAGACTTGATCCATTCGGATCGGGTCGCTACAAGATGGTATCGAGCACATGTTGGTATGAGGACGTGACCCTAGAAACCGACAAGCCCATAGGAAAGATTTTCTCTACTACTTCATTTTCAAAAAGATCTTTTACCTCTCTTCTCTTCTGAGCTTATTCAAATATTCCCTTTTAGTGAGACCATACCCCTTTTCCCCTTTTGACCACTTGAAGATTTGGCTGATGAGACCACTCCAAGGAGATAAGATATCGGACAACTAAGACCATTTGGAATGAAGAGGATTTTACCGTGTAAATGGAAACTACAACTATTGAAGACTCCGAAGACTAGGAGAATTTGAAGGCTCTGAAGAATTCCTAGATCAAGGTGTATCGGAGAAAGACTGGAACATGGAGCATTAGAATTCAAAGTTCTATCAAGGAAAACCCTAAGGCAGGAGATATCAACTATGTAATGCTAGCTCATGGAAATGACAAGAGCAGAAACACGCTATCCATGATGTTATCACCCGTTTATGCTATTGACACCGTGCTGAGTTAAGCATGCATATGCATGGAAGGATTGGATGGTAGAAGGCTGATGGAGCACCTATCAGCAAGAGGTGAAGTTTTAACCTTAGCTGATGTAACATCGGGATCTGGAGCATTACATCAAGGAGTTAAGATGGACCTACAAGAAGCAGTATTTGATAAGGAAGCAGTTCGTGAAGAACTCAGGACCCAGAAGCTGAAAGTAGACAAGCTGAAGGAGCAAACATCGAGATACCGAAGATTCGTCGGGAACTGAAGAACAGTAGGACCATGGCTCATGCCAAGGATGTTGAATCCCAGAAGTTGGAACGCAACTCCAGAATACTAAAGGACGTCATGAGAGACTTCGCGTCAACAGAGATGATCTGGCAAAAGAACTTGAGAAAGACAAGCACGATCGGAAGAAGCCATTGGAGACATGATAAGACTGGAAGAGTCTGATGACTTGGAAGATTTATTGACCTTTAGAAGACCAAACCCCTATTATATACCTGCGTTAGATGCGACGTTTGTGAGCTGTCATTTGTTTGATGTTTTTCCGAAAGCCACAATAAAACCTGTCTTTCAAAACTTTTGTTTGCTTTGTGTGCATCCCTCTCGATCCCTCTTATCTCACCCCAAACCCATGGACCCGTTAGAAGATGAATGGAGTAGAGCTTATATTTTCTGGACCGTTGAGTCAATTGGAGAGAGACCGATGGATTCAGAACATGAGGATCACATGGAGAATAATCCTATAGCTGGAAAGGATATGGCCCAGCATGCCCTTCAGTGCTTTGAAAGAGATGTTGCTACTCGGTGGAGGATGTACCAAACCATCAATGGATTGCAAGGAGTAACCACTTGGAAGGAATTTAAGTTGACTTTGCCAAAGTCTCGGTTTGTGTCCCAGAAGTTGAGGCCTTATGGAAAGGATATGAAGAAACCTTGTGCATACAAGGTTTGTGGAGAAATAGGACACAACCATAATGAAAACAAGGACGAATACCCTCATAAGTGGAGGTTTATCAAAGGAGTTAGCCGAGGATCTCAGGGAACTTCGGTTGGAGATTGTTCCCAAAGGTTTTGTTGCAGCAATGGAAGTTCAGTCTACATTGTTAGGAAAGATTAATAAAGCTCAGAAGTATGACAAAGAGATTGCTGAGACAAAAGAGAGGATGAGCAAAGGAAAGGCCAAAGGCTTTCGTAAGGATAAGCACGACACCTTATGGTTTGAGGACAGTGTACATATACCCAATAATGCAAAGATCAGGAAGTTAATACTTCAGGAGGCTCATGACTCACCAAACTCGATTCGCCCTGGAAACACCAAGATGTATTTGGATTTGAAGGAGTGTTTCTAGTGGACTGGTATGACGAAGGATATTGCCGAGTATGTAGCCGTATGTGATGTATGTCAGAGAGTAAAAGCAGAGCATCAGAAGCCAGCAGGATTACTATAGCCTATGCCGATACCCGAATGGAAGTGGGATAAGCTTGGCATGGATCTCATTACCGGATTTCCCAGAACCCGATCGGGATATGATTCTATCTGGGTAGTAGTAGGTTATTCGCTTGACCAAAGTGGCTCACTTTATCCCAGTGAAAACCACCTATACAGGTGCCAAGTTGGCCAGGATATATTTGACCAGGATCGTATGTCTGCATGGAGTTTCGAGGACCATCGTAGAGGAACACAGTTTACCTCAAAGTTTTGGAATCAGCTGCACCAGACTTTGGGTACTAGGCTAGAGTTCAGTACAACCTTTCATCCGCAGACAGATGGACAAACTGAGAGAGTAAATCAGATTCTGGAGGACATGTTGAGAGCGTGTGCGCTAGAATTATGGATCTAGTATTGATGATAATCTACCTTACGCGGAGTTCTCATACAACAACAGTTACCCAACCAGTTTTAAGATGGACCCTTTTAAGCTTTGTATGGGAGAAGGAGCCATACACCGTTGATGTGGGATGAAGTTGGAGACCGTCAGTTGTTTGGACCAAATGTGATCAAGGATGTCAGCAAAGAAAGTTAAGTGGATTCGAGATAGACTGAAGGTAGCTCAGTCCAGGCAGAATAAATATGCAGACGCAAGGAGGTAGTCTATGAAATTGGAGACAGAGCATGTCTTCATGTGTCCCCTCTGCGAGGAATTAAACGATGTGGATTTAAGGAAAATTCAGCCCCGATTTGTAGGACCATACTGAGTTTTGGAGCATATGAGGGAAGTGGCCTACAAGTTGGAGTCACCCGAAGGACTGTCAGGAGTTCATGACATGTTTCACGTTTCCCAGTTGAAGAAGTGCCATGCAGAGATGGCCAATATTCCCCTGTAAGGACGCTTGACCCTGGAAAGGATATTGATGTTCCACGAAGTGGAGTATGGACTTCATAAGTATAAGTTTTATCTCGGTATGTGGTACATCCCACGAGGATGAAGAGATGAATTACTATTTGGATATAAAGGAGGTATGATGTTGGAAATATGGATCAATGGAAATTCCATGATGAGTCTGAGTAATCACGTCTTAGTTTGGTGCAAATATAAGGAAAAGAGACAGTACAATTGGATGGATTTTAAGTATGCCAGGAAGTTGGATGTTGGATTAAGGATCAGTTGCCCCGATGATGAATTCAAGGACTACAAGTGATGATATGGGCCATAACCCACAGGCCTCAGGACTTGCTAAGAAGCAAGCACACTCTTGCTGAAGGAAAAACTCTGGAAAGAGTTACCATTTTATCGACCGATGATTTTATAGGAGTTTACGCAAACCTGAGAGTTGTTAAGGAACGATAGATGTTTTGTTTGGCTTGCAGAATCAATGGATTTTCCAAACTTGGTTCATCGACAAGAGAAATTCTGCAATGCTTGTGAGGATGACCGAGTGTTAGAATGCGAGATTCGCTAAACCATGTACAAGGTAATGATTTGGGTGCGGGATGGATTGATCACCATACCGACTTACTCTTATTATTCGCTTTGCTATATGGGATGGTAAATCTGAGTGACTTACCTATAGTAGAGAGACGACAATCAAAACCTTGTTCAAAACCTTAGAATGGTATAGGTATTTTTCCCTTGTACACGGCAGCTGTTGCCAATCGTAGGATATACGATGAGGTTCAACCCAGACCCGTTTTCTGCAGGACAAACCATAAATTGTTGACCACCATGAGATATCGATAGTTGTTTAGAATTGGCGCTGCACTGCTCGCTAAGAGGACCCAGTTTCGGGATAACCTTACCAAGAGGAATGGACAAAAGAAATTGAGGAAAAGGTTATGCCACTACCGGAAGAGCCCAGAGAAGGAATTTTCCCGAGATCTGAGAAGACCGACACTATCAACGATAAGGATGGAGTATATGAGTTTTGATGGAACCGTAACCATGCTTCTAAGGGTGGTAGCACCCGAGACCCCGGAGACGATCGATGGATTTTGAGAAGACCCCCAAACCCTAACCTATTTCTTGCTAGCCTCTCCGAATCTCGAGGACGAGATTCATTTTAAGGGTGGTAGTTTGTAACATCCCAAAATTCTAAATTTTGGAATGTTATAAACAAATAGATAGATTATATTTGATTGTTTGATTGACTGACTGAAAGTGAGTGAATTCGAAATCTTTTTGAAAGTTAAATGAGAGGAATAAAAGGACTTTCCCAAACTTTCATTTTGCTTTTATGATCTTCGAAATTCAAATTCTTTTCATCACAAAACCCCGGAGAGAAGATGACATGACTTCTTCCATTTATTTAAATGACAAGGTGTTGAAAATATTTGAATTTCATTTGAGAATATTTCCAATTCTAAAACTTTATGCAACTCAATGATTTTCACGAGAGAAGATAAAATGACTTTTTCAAAACCTATGAAATATGAGTTGGGAGTTCAAAGAAATAAATCCAAAGTTGTTTTGAATTTATTTTCAATTTGGAGTTATTTGAGTTTTATTAAAACTATTTTCTCCAAAAATAAAATACATGAAAAATAGGGTAACATGATTCCCTACATCGGAAAAATGGAGAGAAATAAATTTGAAACCATTTTGGTATTTTTAAAATTATTTTATTGGGTTTTAAATAGGTCAAGAGTAATCGTTTGAATTATTAGAATTTTTGTGGATTTTATTTGAAACTAGAATAATGTCCATGTTGTAGAACTTCTTTTGCTGCAATTTTTGGTATATTATATACCTAGGTTGTTTTTTTATTTTATAGGTATTATTTTATTTCAATTGTCTGCTTAAAAAAACTCTTCCTCGCCTCATGGGCTAATCGGGTCAAGCTCACCACCAGCCTAGCCTAGCCCAGCTGCGCCCGCTCGTCCTCGAGCTCAAGGACTCCTCAGACCAGATGCCGCCAAGGCGCCATGGAGCCGACCCGATCCGACTCCTCGCCGCCTCTCGTTGCCCTCCTCCACGCAAGAGCCGCCTCCCTCCTATAAATCCCGGCGCCGGACCCTCTCTCTCCTCGTTCGCCGTGTCTTGCTGCCAGATCTCACCGAGCCGCCGGAGCCTGCAGCCGCCGCCGCCCGCCTGCTTGCCGCCGAGCCACCACGACGCCGCCAATCTCCTCCGCCACAGCGCCGCCCTCCCGACAACTCCGCCGCCTTCCTGCCGCCGGAGCCACCACCTGTGATCGAAGCCGAGACGCCGCCCTTCCGCGTCGCCGGAGTTCGCCGCCGCCGCCTTCGCCGCCGAGTTCGCCCGCCGCCGCCCTGTAACCGCCGCCTCCTCGTCTGGTCCGATCTAGATCTAAGGGTCCAGATCCGTTTTTTTTTTTCTAAAACGCTTTTTTCTTATTCGTGAACGTCATAGTTAGGGTTTGCACCAATGGTTTTTTCGTTCTTTAGCTTAACGCTCGCTTTTTAGCCTTTTTTTTTTTTTTGTTATTTTCGGTCAGGGACCCATCCGTGAATATTTCTTTTACAGATTAGTCCCTAATCTTCAAACGGCCATAACTTTTTACTCGTTAGTCCAAATTAGATGAAACCAACGCCCACTTCTTCGTTATGATCTCCTCTATCCAAGAATCCAACTCAAACCTGTTTTTGAAAGTTTCAAAATTTGAATTCAAACAGATTTGTATTCAAACTTCGCTTGATCGTAACTTGAGTTTCAGAATCTGATTTAGTTGATTCTTTTGCTAATCGAAGCTCTTGACCTAAACTTTCTGATAAGGCCAAATTCACATAATTTTGGTACTGTTAGAAAGTGTTTTATGTTGTAAGAGTTATTTGCTTGGTTTTGATGTTTTCCAATCGCTTTCTTCGCTCTTTCCGATCTTCGAGTGATTGCTTATGTGTGGTTACTATTGCTTGATTACTTATAGATTGACCGGAGTGTGACGAGTAGATCTGTCAAGAGTTTTGAGTACGAATCATCTTCATCAACTTTGCAGGCAAGTAACACTTGATCATACCTTTTCATACCCAGTTTTTATGCATTAGCTCAATCCTCAAACATTGCATGATTAGGATGTCATAAATTTGTCGGTTGGGAAGTAGATGATGAGGTAGGAACCTATTGCCCTGTTACTATCAAACCCTTGGGAGTTACTTCTACGTGTTGCTTATATTGCTATGCTATGCTCGTAGACGTGGTTTGGGTTTGAGAGATATTCATGACAGATGTGAGATTGTTAATTAATGGTTTACTTTAAGGTGGCAACTTAAATACACATCTGGTGGATTGAGGCACCGGGGAACCCAAAGGTTGTCTGCTTTTTTGAAATCTCGGGTACCCGTGTGATCTTCCTATGGACCGCCACCCGTGCTCAAAGGGGACTGAGATTATTCATGCTAGAAACTTCCGTGTGCAGCCACAAGCTATTATGGGCTCTAGCATAGTTGAGTAAGTTACGTGAAGCTTTCAAGAGGTAGATCAGCGGTAGTGGGTTTTATAGGTTTGGTATGATCTATCCGAGTAGAGAGTTAATGTTTCGAAGATCGTGTCTCGGCCATCCGCTTCTCAAACACCATGCAAAGGCGAGAAATCAACGGAGGCGATCGAGTCTTGTGGGGAAAAGTGCGCAAACCTCTGCAGAGTGTACAAACTAATCATGGTTAGCCGTGTCCCCGGTTATGGACACTTCTGAGTATCTAGTACTTGAGAATTCACATGTATCTCATCACTCTAAATTAATATTGCTGGGTTGTTAATCACTTTAATTGGGATTTAGTTGGGGTTATATCTTCTCAATGATGTTTCAACCACCATGATAGTTAAATTAAAACTTATTCCTTTGATGTAGAGAAAAATTGGTTTTATGCAAAACTGTAACCATAGAGCTTTCCACCAGCCATATATGCATGTAGTATAGGCTTATTCCTTCATTATTCTCTATGTGTTACTTTGCCGGCATATTCCATGTGCTGGTCTGTTTTGGCTGCAACGCTTCATGTTGCGACTTTTCGCATTTATTTAGTAAGTGATACGTTAGGGTTACGATTTCCTATACTCAACTTTGCCGTTGGTGTTGATGGGAATCCACAACCTTGTTAAGCTTCCGCTATACTTTGTATTGAGGTAATAGTATTTACGCTATTTTATACATGTGATTTACCTCCGTTATAAATCCTTCGAGTACTTGTGCATCAAAGATACCGATCCGTGGATGACACCTGCCACGTAGACTTGATCCATTTGGGTCGGGTCGCTACATCGATTTAAGTGTGACGCGGGCCGACAAGCTTCCCGGCCGCCCTTGGCGTGGCACAGGAGGAGCTGACTACCTCCCGCGCGGAGGCGCTTCTTCTCCGCCAGCGGGTGGATGAGGCTGAGGTCGTCGCGCGGCAGAACGAGGACGAGATACGCCAGCGGCGGATCCTGGAGCATGAGCACGGCCCCATGCTCACCACGCTCCGGGAGAGAGCCAACACGACCTTGGGTAACATTTGCGAGGCGGCCGTTGGCGATCCCCACGCAGTTAACTACACCGGCAACCTTCAGTTCTTCACCGACGTGGTGACGCAGCTAGAGGTGCGGTCGGTCAGGGCCAACAGGTTGGTGGAGGAGAGGAGCCGCGCCCTGCTCGGGCGCGCCTTTTCTCGTGTCTTCAGCCATCTTCGTAACATGGACCCCAACTTCGACTTCGACGCCGCCATCGCCTCAAGACTTAGGCCGTGCGGGATGACTGGCGACCGGGTTGAAGACAACGTGGATGCCCTCGCTGTGGCCTTTCGCCTCTGATAACGACGGCGTGGTCGTGGCCGCTGATGAAGGCGGCGTGGTGAACGGCCCTGACGCCGCTGACGGTGACGCGGAGAGCGATGGCGAGGCCAGCGACGCTAGCGATGATTCAGCAGGTGCCCCTGAGGATGCATTGGGGGATTTATCTGACTGGCCCTGTGTTGTCCTTGCTTCCTTACCCTGCGCAGACAGAGTTCGGGCTTTGCCCTGAAGGTTGTAAGAGCATTTTGGGAGGGGGAGCCCCTCATGTAAAAACTTGCATTCGGCATATTAGTAGATGCGATATCTCCCGTGCGCCTGTGCCAAGTGGCTGGCTTTGCGATGAGCTGGCTGGCTAGTTTTCCTTCGACCCCCGTGGGCCCTGAGATGGCCTGCGGAGGGCTGCGGTGTCTCGAGTGTCTCCTGATCGAGCCCATAGGACCTGTAATAAAAACCTCCTGAGAGGGCGCGGCAACGGCAGTCTGGGCTGCGCGTAAGCTAGGCCTGACCCAGCTCGCGAGGGGCTCACGAGGGGAGGTAGCTGAGGCAAAGTGGTAACCAGAATGCAAGAGATTGCTCGAACGAGACTAAACACCCCTTCCCCGGACACACGCAAATCTTAAGCTCAAATCCAACTAAAATCCAATGGGAGAAAATGACAGCCAAGGGAAAAAGCAACGAAAGTAGAAAAAAGGCCGCGTCCGGCACCTAGTCTAGTCTTGGAAATCTTCTCACCAACAAGGAGCTGTTGCTGCAATCGGCGTGGGAGGGAGCCCTGTGGCCCGAGGCCGGCACCTTAAGACTCGGGCGGTACAGCCCCACTCATTATTACGTGAGAGTGTCACGGGCGGCGAAGCTTCATAGGCACTGGCCTTCTTCATGTGTACCGCCTTGCTTCATATCGCTGACGAGGGCCCCGCCTTGCACCACACTCTAGTGCCACCGACGACGACCGGAAACCAGGACGCCATTGATGGGTAGAGCGGTCGCCAATGTTCTCTGACGACCACGGGTCCTCCGCCAGGGGCAGGCCCTGAGGCACCTCCCCAGCAGAGACACAGGAGCACTACGGCTAGGATGGCACACGGAGCTATGAAAGGAACAACACAAGAGACACAGGGTTTATACTAGTTTGGGCCACCATTGTGGTGTAATACCCTACTCTAGTTTGTGGTGTGGTGGATTGCCTCTGGGCTGACGATGATGAACAATACAAAGAAGAACAGCCTCATGAGGGTCTGTTTCTACTGGTGCGATGAACTCGCTGGAGGAGTTCACCGCCTCTCTCTCTCTGAACCCAGATGCCGGATCCTCTCTCTAGATTTCTCGATGCCTCTACCTTGTGGGTGGCTAGTCCTACTTATAGGCAAAGGCCCCGGCCTCTCCCCAAATATTGAGCGGAAGGGCGCCAACAATTGGCCATTTTGAAGGGGAACATCTAGTACACTTATCCCGACTAAAGTTGGTCCTCCTCGTCAAAGGCTCGTGGTGACGCCAGCTTGGGCTCCACAATGACTTCCTTCCTGCCGCTATGACGTCTTGGTCTTGTTGTAATCAAACGGATGCCTTTGCTTGATACTCTTGCTCGCGCGCTTGCCCTTTGCACCAAAGAGGAAAGGAGGACATCGCGCTGGCTGGGCGCCCGGGCGCCTTGGTCGTCATGGCTTATGCGGATGGGCACCTCGTGAGGTACCCCGCCTTGATCTCTCCGCCTCCTCGCGAGCCAGCCTAACGAGGTTGTGCCCGAGGAAGCTCCTGTCGTCTCGCCTCATGAGGCTTGGCCTCGCGAGGGTCTTGAGCTCACGATGAAGATGGGCCTTGATGGGCCACCCTTGAGCCACGCCAAGATGCCACATGTAGGCAAGTCTGGGACCCCTGCTCCTGTAACGCCGACAAGGCTAACTGTTCAAGCCGAGATGCCGCCAAGACTACGACGGAGCGGCGGACCCAACGGCTTTCCTTCTAGCATACGAGGAGGCCGTCCTCGAGGCCAGGGGTGATGACAAGGTCATGCCCTACTGGCTTCCCATGGCCCTCACCGGCGAGCCGCGCGCCTGGCTGCTCAACCTTCCCGGATCCATGGTGGCGTCTTGGGAGGAGCTGTGCGACCTCTTCACCGCATGCTACGCGGCACCGGCGCACCACGCGGTCGCGGCCCTGCTAAGAGGCTCTCAGGCGCCACCTTCAGATCGCCACATCAAGTCGTTCCTCCGCCAGGTCGGCGCCGCTTCCAAGCGCTTGGGGGCTCTGCCCGGCTGGGCTGCGCCTGAGGCCGACCTCACCTTCAGCTCAGAAGACCACCCCGTCACCACCGCCAGCTCGGGCATGCTTCGATGCTCGTGACGCCCACCATCTGCCACGGGCGCCACCAAGACCTCATCGACGGCGGCGCTGGCCTCAACTTGCTCTTCGTGGAAGCCTTCACCTCCTTCACGCCACTCGAGCGGCTCAGCCAAGAAGCCTTTCTCAGAGTTGGTGGTGGCGCTGCCCACCTCGGGCAGATCCGCCTCGTCACCCACGGCACGCGCGGATAACTACCGCGACCGAGCTGGTCGACTTCGACATCGCCTCAAGATCAGCCTCGTGACAATGCCATCCTCGGTACCCAAAGATCGCCCGGGCCATGGCAGCGACTCATCCGCCTATAACCTCATGAAGATGCCTGGAAGCAAAGGTGTCCTCACCATCAAGGGGGACACCAAGGAGGCCGTGACGGTACTCAAACTTGCCTTCAAGACCACAGCGGCGGCGCAGCCCGTCGGCGCCGGTACCCCCGAGGTCAAGGAGGCCGCGCCTACCAAGAAGAAGCAGTTGTTCACCCAAGACAAGGCAGAAACCAAGCAGGTGCCGGTCGACGAGGACGGGTCCTCAGGAGCCACCTTCACCATAGGTGCCGGCCTCAACCCCATCCAAGAAGAGGCGTTGGTGAAGTTCTTGTGCGCAAACAAGGATATATTCGCATGGGAGCCCAATCAGCAGGTGGGGGTTCCGAGAGAGGTGATCCAGCATCACTTAAAGGTGTGCCCCAACGTCCGCCCTGTCAAGCAACATGCGAGACGGCAATCTACGGAGAAGCAAGCCTTCATCGTCCAAGAGACCCGCAAGTTGGAGGCCGCGGGTGCCATACGCGAGGTTCGATACCCCGAATGGCTGGCGAACCCCGTTGTCGGTGTCAAAACCGGCGGATCTCGGGTAGGGGGTCCCGAACTGTGCGTCTAGGCGGATGGTAACAGGAGACAAGGGACACGATGTTTTTACCCAGGTTCGGGCCCTCTCGATGGAGGTAATACCCTACTCTTGCTTGATTAATATTGATGATATGGGTAGTACAAGAGTAGATCTACCACGAGATCAAGGAGGCTAAACCCTAGAAGCTAGCCTATGGTATGATTGTTGTTCGCCCCACGGACTAAAACCTCCGGTTTATATAGACACCGGATAGGTTAGGGTTACACAGAGTCGGTTACAATGGTAGGAGATCTACATATCCAGACGCCAAGCTTGCCTTCCACGCCAAGGAAAGTCCCATCCGACATGGGACGAAGTCTTCAATCTTGTATCTTCATAGTCTTGGAGTCCGCAGTGACGATAGTCCGCTATCCGACACCCCTAGTCCGGACTCCTCAAGAGCTCCTGAACCAGGCTTCAATGACGATGAGTCCGCGCGTTGATTGTCTTCGCATTGCGAGGCGGGTTCCTCCGAATACTTCATAGAAGGTTTTGAACACAAGGATAGTGTCCGCTCGCAAAACAAGTTCCACATAACACCGTAGAGAGAATAATTTTGCACAGATCTGCTGACGATTCCGCGGGCGTGACATCACACCACGGCCAGGCCTTTATATGAATCGTTTTTTACTGTTCCACCTCAGCGTGTTTAGCGAGGCGGTTTCCTTGGCACGTCTCATCAAAGCATAAATCGTGCCCCCTTATTCGGGATCCTCATCAATACGGACGCAGTAACCCCAACCGCGTTCGCTGGCACGCCTCTATCAAGGCGAGTCCTAATCGACCACGGGGTGGGCTCTTGGTATTCAACCTCTTTATAATGAGACCAAGGCCCTCCTCTTTTTACACCCTCCATCGAGTTCGCCCCACGCTTCGAGTTCCAACACCCAAAGCTTCAGATTTAGGCGCTTCGGACCTTCGACGATGTCCGACTCCGACCAGCACGACCGATGGATGTCTTCCTCCATCACAGAAGAAGATGTGCTAAAGCTGCGAGACGTCGGGTATCTAACCGGCGAGATCTCACACAGGCTGCCTGCTCCAGGGCAGGTCATTCCCACTCCTGAGCCCAGCGAGAACGTGGTGTTCGTGTCCCACTTCCTTCGGGGTTTAGGCTTCCCGACGGATCCCTTTGTGCGGGGGCTCATGTTTTATTATGGGCTTGATTTCCATGACTTGAATCCGAAGTCCATCCTCCATATCTCGTCATTCATTGTCGTATGTGAGGCCTTCCTCCATATTACCCCCCATTTTGGATTGTGGCTCAAGACCTTCAAGGTGGAGCCAAAGATGATCGAGGGGCAACAAGCAGAGTGCGGAGGGGCGGTCATAAGCAAATGTGTTGATGCTCCATGGCCGGAGGGCTCTTTTCAAGAGGAGCTTGGTTTGTGGCAACGGGAGTGGTTTTATATCACCGCCCTGTGGGCACCAAATGGGCGGCGCCCCCGCCTTCCGCCAGTCCACCACAGCGGCTGGCATCATGGGTCAACAAGGGCTCGACTGGGGCCGCCCAAGGATGTTCCCTGCTGCAGGGCCGATTCGAGACCTCCAAGAAAGAGAGATCAATCTGCTGCAAGTGGCGCAGGTTATGGTGATCCGAGCCTTCAGCCTCAGAACGCCGCCTCCGCCTGTGGGAATTCAACCGAGGGACCACGAGCCTCCAAAATTTTATGGGCACGACGCCTGTGGAGATGTATAAACTGTTCTTCGGATCACAAGAGAAGTGTCCGGACTTGACCGAGGACGCAGGACTAAGCTGCAATCGCCCAGATACTCAAGTAAGTAGTCCTGTAACCGAACGAGCTGTTCATTCATTTATTTTATATATATGCCCTTTAAAGGAGCCGTTTCTTGAACAGGAGTGGATAGCCAAGGCAAAGTTAATAAGGTGTCCGGCTCCCCTCCCAGAGACCACGCTGGATCCCATGCTGACCAAGATGTTGATGGTCGCGCCTTTTGAAGAAGGCGAAGGGGGGAGTGGGGAAGCGACTGCCTCCACGAAGGAGGCTATCAAGGAAGGAGGGATTAAAAGTCCCGTCTTTCGAGGAGAGAAGAGGACTGCATCGGAAGATCCGGAGGTCAAGGCCTCAATGAGGGGAAGGGAATCTTCGTCGGGGAGTCCGGCGCTGGGAAGTAACCCAGCCACACTATTTCCCCAAGGGGATCAGCCCTCCAGCGAGCCGTAAGTAAAAAGAAGGGGTCTTGTAAATAAGGAACATCCCTGTATTTATTTATGAAGATAACCGAAATTGTACCTTGTAATTCGGACCTCAGCCCTTCTCAGCACAGCTCGTCTTCGGGGACCTTCTTCGGAGATGATGGAGAGCGAACGCCCACCTGTCGCACCCTCATGTGAAGCGCAGACGACCCGAGGTGTCGCCGCGAGGGTTCTCCAAGTCCGGCGGGCCGGAAGGTCCAGCGCCAAGTGGTGTGCGGTCGGAGGAGTCAAGGATCTGCTCGGGCGAAGCGGTTGTTCGAAGATCACCGTGCTCTAATGGGCACGGTGATTGAAAGAATTGCATTCGCGGAGAGCGGATTGCACAAAGCCGTCATAAGCTTACTTACGGGGTTTGAGGTACGCAAAAAATAATGTACCTTCTAACAGTTATGCGTATAAAATGTGCCATGTATAGATAGTAGCCCCTGAGACTCGGTATGTTGTCAAAATTGACGACGTGCCGAGGATCAAATTCTCAGTTTTAACATATCGCCGCTCCTAAACAGGTGGCGGGGCGTCCGGAGGCCAGCTGGACTGATGAATATGCCGAACTAAAGCGGCAACTTGACGAGGCGGATGTGGACATCGCGCTGGTCAATAAACGGTTTGACGAGTCTCAAGGTATGCGACTTCTATGCGGACACCTGGTAAGGGAGCTTGACGCCCATGTCTTACTATTCGTATGCTTAATGCAGATGGTGCCACTGCCGTGGAAGAGCTGCGGGCAGAACTCGCCCGAGCGAAAGAGCAACCCAGAATTAGTAATGCGGCCGCTTTAAAGGCGGTCGAAGAGGAGATGGCCGATATGGCCAAAAAGTTGAGGAATACTACCGATCGCTACGAGGTTCTTGAAAAAGAACGTCAAGTGGAACAAGAGGGTTTAAAAAGGCCGCCGAATCCAAGAATGCCCAATCGGCTTTGAGAGCTGCCAAGGAGGAGCTGAGTCGCTGGGGCAATTGCGGCTGGAAAACCGTTTCGCCATGGAGGAAATATACGGATCCAAAGTATGCTCGCTAGATAAGTTGTGGAGTTCGAGGATGCTTATCCGACTTGGCGGCGAACGCGGCGGACGCGTTGAGCACTTCCAGGCCGAAGGGCACCAAGGGAAGAGCTATATTGGTCGCAATTCCATAGTCCGGAGCGCCCTTCCGCCGCCGACCGATCGGTTGGCGAATGGGTCGAGCTGAATCGACTGTCCGGATTTGCCATGAAGCATGTCTTGACTCACTTGTGGTCGGGTGGACCCCAGCCGAAGAACTATTTTGGTTTAGTGCAGCAGTTCCTTGGTGTGGTACCGCGTATCGATGCAATGAAGCGATCGGCGTGTATTGAGGGGGCGCGGATGGCTCCGGCCCGTGTCAAGACATACTGGGCAGTGATGAAGGCCACCGACATTGCATCCCAAGATTCGGACAGAAGCCGAGTACCTGCCGAGCACTACTTTGAAGAAGTCCTGCCGGGCGCTGCTTAATAGAGACGCAGTGCTCAAGGATATTATGTTTAAATGACATGTATGATTTGTGAAAACAATGTTTTAATATAATATAAGAGCTTTTTATACTTGTGCGCTCAAGTAGCAAACTACTCCCAGGCGGCCGCTTATGTATATGTATATATAACTCGAAAGATGGCAGTCCTTGGTTTCAGCCCCCACGCACATAGTGCGGGGTGTTTGCAAAGAAAGCGCTTTTTCACACTTAATCCAACGCCTTGGTCCTGTTAAGGAGGTGATAGCGTAGCAAACCAGGCAACCGGACTATAATGCTTTATCACTTTCACTTAGCCATAGGAGTTCGAGGGTGGGGCTACTATATAGCCCTCGGGGCACCGCACTCTCCGAATTGGGTGCGATGTGCTGACCGAAAACCGTCCTTCGTTAATGCGGAGGAATCCTAAACAGTCCAGTGAGTCATCGAAAGTGGTTGACCAGTCTCTTGCTATATCATGACGATCAGTTTTGGCCGCTTTCATCGAGGTGCTCGCCCGGCCAACCGGGCACAATCGCAGAGTTCTCCGGTGCGCGCTAGCCGTGAAAACGGAACGTAAGGCAGCAAAACACATGAGCCGGGCAACCCAACATTTGACCAAAGACATGATTCGAGCTGATGCATATAAGGCCTAACTCGAGACGCGAATACTCCCTAAGGTATTCGGTCTATATGAAAATGGGCAGAATAATGCCCTAAGCCCCCGTGTCCGTGCACGCGCAAAAAATTCTGGTGCGGCTAATGCCAAAGTACCAGCCTCCTCCTCGGTTATATTAAGGAACCGGGGATGTATATCAACAAGAGACAGTGAAAAAGGTTTACGAGGTCTTAATCTGAAAAGAATCCTTGCAACGGGTCCTCACCGCACGCTGCTTTGTGGTTCCGTTGTGCAGCCGATCTCGACGGGTGTAGCACGTTGTTCATCTGTAAAAGAGAGGAACTTAGTTTAAAAGATAAAGGATCGTGCGAAAGATGTACTTAATATTAAATAAACAGAGTACGGTTTGAAGAAGTGAATAAAATTGAGCTTTATTGTCTCTTGTTATTCATGCATGCGGCCCCTTGTATGGGGGTATGCCGCTAGTAGGCGCCGGACTCGTCTAGCCGTGTCCGGGGTTTGAATGACCAATTCAGGTTCTTTGCCTAGTAGAGCCGGATAGCTGTGGGGCTGTCAAAGCAGTCTCCCGTTCTTCCGTGCTCGAGTAACACTTAATACTTCCTTTTAACGAGATGATGCCGCGTGGACCGGCATTTTAAGTGTTAGAGATGCATAATGCGGTATTGCGTTAAAGCGGCGAAAGCTTGGCGTCCCAATAGTGCTTGATGGCTACTTTTAAACGGGCGACATGGAAGAGTAACATTTCACGACGGAAGTTGTCGGATGAACCAAACACAACTTCTAGCAGATGGAGCCCGCATAATGGGCATATGGGCTCGCATTACTCCTTTAAAGGAGGTGTTGCTACTGGCTAATTTTGGTTGGTTTATCCCCATCCTGCGGATTGTGTCCCGATATATCAGGTTTATGTCATCGCCGCCATCCATGAGGACTTGTGTAAATTGGAATCCATCGATTATAGGATCCAATATCAAGGCAGTCCATCCTGCTACGGATATTTTCGAGTAGTCCCGACGGTCGAAGGTGATTGGTTTTGATAACCAATGTGCGGTGCTCCTTTTAGTGGGCGCCGCTCTTTTTCCTTTGATCACGGAAGTGAGTTTACTGTTTTAACCTCCTGTGGGAAAGTTTTTTTTCGGGCTCGCTTGTGGTGCTCGTCGTCATCTTCACTTGGTGTGTCGAGCCCCTTGTGTTCGGGCGCTCAGTCGCCGGACTGTTTGAAGACCCAACAATTTCGTGGGTATGGTTAGCGTGCCTCCTGTGAGTACTGTGGATTTGACATATCTTGTCCAAGATTTTGTTGAAGTTGGATAGCTCATCGCTATTGTCCTTAAGGGCAGTTTTTGTTGTTCTGCCGTGAGCTTTTGAATCCGCATTGACCGTCGTGCTTTTGGACTATTCCTTTAATCCGCGCTGGTCCTTGTTGCGCCGTGGTTTTCCATTTCCATCCCTAATTTCGATGTACATGGGTCGCCGGTGCTGCACCTGCTAGCCAGCTATCCTCTCCCCGCAAAAGCGGGTCATGAGGCTTGTTAATGCGGCCATTGTTCTTGGCTTTTCTTGGCCGAGGTGTCATGGCGAGCCATTCGTCTCTGGACGTTGTGTTTGAAAGCTGCTAAGGCTTCGCGTCCGGACAATCGACTATTTGGTTCTTTTAGTAAGGAACCTGTTCCAAAATTTCGGGCTGACTCTCCGGCTGTTGAGTTATGTGACTTAGATCGCTCAGATCCGGAGGGCGGACATAAGTCCCCCAAAATTTGCCGAAATGCATCCTCGAACTCTCCCGGCTTCCAATGGTATTTTCGGGAGGCTTTAAGCCAATGCCGAGCTGGCCCTTTGAGTTTAAGGGTAAGTATTTTACGGCATGGAGATCGTCTCCTCTAGCCATGTGTATGTGGAGGATGTAATCCTCAATCCGCACTCAAGGGTGCGTTGTTCCGTCAGATGCCTCTATGTTTATGGGTTTGAACTCGCTGAAATTCATGATCTAGCACCTCATCGGTGAAACATAGGGGCTGTCGGCGCCTCTATATTTGGGTGTGCCGTGATCTTCGGAATTTTGGCGATTGCATTGCTTTGACGAGCCTGCTTGCGTGGCCCATAGATGGACCTAATCGGGCCATCCTTTGATGTGAATCCTTATGCGGATCGCATATTTTCTTGTGTGCGCGCCATTCGCCGCTCTCTTTTGCCGGGGTCGCCCATCCGACCGGTGGCCTTCTTACTTTTTAATTGTGGGGCTCTAAGGCCTCCTCATCGAATTCGGCAGTAGCTTTCTTTTCGGTAGTTTTGTTCGGGCGACTATCGCCGCATTTGTTCTGGTGCTGAATACTTTGCTCCATCTGATCCCGAGTGCATCTTCCGCTGTTTTGAGCTTCCGCTTCGCTTTTTCAGGCTACGCGTAGTGGCGACGAGCCTTTTCTGGAGGTCATTTTGCTCCAATAGTTTGTCCGGCGTGAGATCGTCCGGACTGTTGTCTTCGCCGGGGACAGATTGTTTATCCAAGTTGTCTTGTTCGGATGATTGCTCGATAGCTTGTTCGTTTTCCACCGATTCTCCCTGCTCTATGGCTGGGTCTTTGTTGTGGCGGGACTTTGTTCGGCGTTTACGTTGCTGTTTTGACTGCTTTTCGAGGGATTTATCCTTCGTAGCGTCCCGTTGTTCCTCGTCTTCATTTCCTTTAGGTGTATCCACCATGTATACATCATGGGATGAGGTTGTCCAGCATCCTATAGGTGCTGGTTCATTGTTGTCTCCTACATCGTCGCCCATACCGCCGATGTCTTCGAGTCGAAATCGAGCACGCCGTGTAAGCTCGACGGTGGCTACGGTGGGTGGTGGGTGGGCGTTGAATTTCTTCGTCGTCGCATCCCAAGCTTCCGACCGTAGTCCGCCAGGCTCTCCGGATAAAGAGAGAGACTTTAGTGAATTCAGGATGTCGCCAAAGGGCGAGTGCTGAAAGATGTCCGCGCCATGAACTCCATAACAGCGCCTAATCGGATCCGATTGGCAGGGGCGCGGAGGGTTCGGAGTCCGGAGAGGAGTCCGCGCCTGGAGTCGAGGTCTTCGCAGCGACAGGATGGAGTTCGCTCGATCGCCAGAGAGATTGTAGCCCCGAGGCGGTGTCCAACCACTCATCCATGATCGGGGAATCCGGCTCCGGATTAAGGGTCGGAGCGGATACTGGTGCGGCCTCCAGGGCACTGTTTGGCTGCAGAGCTAGATCATGCCCATCGAAACAGTGCGGCACGCTTGGCTGCGGCTCGAATCCGTCGAAGATCAAGTCTCCGCGGATATCGGCCGTATAGTTCAAACTTCCAAACCTGACCTGATGGCCAGGCGTAGCTTTCGATCTGCTCCAGATGGCCTGTTTAATTGGCCCGCAGCAAAGCCGCCGAACACGAAGATCTGTCCGGGGAGAAAAGTCTCACCCTGGACCGCGTCGTTGTTGATGATCGAAGAAGCCATCGGGCCTATCGGTGACGACACAGAGGAACTCTCAATGAAAGAACCAATGTCGGTGTCAAAACCGGCGGATCTCGGGTAGGGGGTCCCGAACTGTGCATCTAGGCGGATGGTAACAGGAGACAAGGGACACGATGTTTTTACCCAGGTTCGGGCCCTCTCGATGGAGGTAATACCCTACTCCTTCTTGATTAATATTGATGATATGGGTAGTACAAGAGTAGATCTACCATGAGATCAAGGAGGCTAAACCCTAGAAGCTAGCCTATGGTATGATTGTTGTTCGTCCTATGGACTAAAACTCTCCGGTTTATATAGACACCGGATAGGTTAGGGTTACACAGAGTCGGTTACAATGGTAGGAGATCTACATATCCAGATCGCCAAGCTTGCCTTCCACGCCAAGGAAAGTCCTATCCGGACACGGACGAAGTCTTCAATCTTGTATCTTCATAGTCTTGGAGTCCGCCGTGGACGATAGTCCGCTATCCGGACACCCCTAGTCCGGACTCCTCACCCGTCAGAATACCAAGAAAGGCGGGAAGGAACGAATGTGCGTCGACTTCACCAACCTTAACAACGCGTGCCCGCAAGACCCATTCCCTCTCCCACGCATCGACCAGATCATCGACTCCACCGCCGAGTGCGACTTGCTGTGCTTCCTGGATGCGTTCTTAGGGTATCACCAGATCAAGATGGCGGTGGAAGATGTAGAGAAGACAGCCTTCCTGACCCCGTGTGGGGTGTACTGCTACACCTGCATGCCCTTCGGACTGTGCAACGCGGGCGCGACCTTCCAACAGCTGATGCACATCGCCTTAGGGCGACAGCTCGGGAGAAACACAGAGACCTATGTCGACGACATCGTGGTGAAATATCGGGAGGCGAGGACCCTGATCCAAGACCTGGAGGAGACCTTCGAGAGCCTGCGCCAGGTGAACTTGCGGCTTAACCCGGAGAAGTGTGTGTTCGGCGTCCCTTCCGGCAAGTTGATGGGATTCCTCGTGTCCCACAGAGGGATCGAGGTGAACCCGGAGAAGATCAAGGCCATTGAGGACATGAGCCCTCCGCAGACCCTCAGAGAAATGCAGAAGCTGGTCGGTCGGGTGACTTCATTGGGACGCTTCATCTCCAAACTAGGAGAACGCGCCTTGCCCTTCTTCAAGTTGATGAAGAAGAAAGGCCCATTTGAGTGGACCCCGGAGGCCGACCAAGCCTTCCAAGACCTCAAAAGATACCTAACTAGCCCATCGGTGATGGTGGCGCCATGACCTCTCGAGCCCCTGGTGCTCCCTGGCCGCTACCCCGTACTCTGCCAGCGCAGCACAGGTGGCGGTTCGGGAGGAGCACCAAGCCAAGGGCGCGCTACGCCAAGCTACAGCTGAAATGACGCAAGATCGGGAAGGCACGGCGAGAGCCGAAGCGGCGTCAACAGAAGACCAACCTCGGCAGGACGACGTCATAGAGACCCCCGCAAGCAACCTGGCACCAGGAGTTCCACCACCTCGGGAGACGTCCGGGCCCTCGCAAGACACAAGCCTCACCAACGCGCCAGCCCTTGTCGAGCACCCGGTGTATTTTGTCAGCACGGTGTTGCGGGACGCAAGGGCACGATATCCCATGCCTCAGAAGCTCCTGCTCGCACTCTTGGTGGCCTCGCGCAAGTTGTGGCACTACTTCAAGGGCCACCCCATCAAGGTTGTCTCAGCCTACCCGTTGGAGAGAGTGCTCAGGAGCCCGAACTCTGCTGGAAGGATCGCTGAGTGGAACACCGAGCTGCAAGCATTCCAGTTGGAGTTCAGCACTACCCGGGTCATCAAGGGAGCCGCGCTCGCTGATTTCGTGGCGGAATGGACGGATGCCCCGGCACTTGAAGTAGGCAAAGACCGGTCCACCTCACCGGGAAGTGAGGCGCCGGACGGCTGTGTCATGTATTTCGACGGCGCCTTCGCGCATCAGGGCGCGGGGGCTGGGGTTGTACTCATCTCGCCCACTTAGGACAATCTCTACTACGCCGTGCAGCTCTGCTTTCAGCAGGGCGAGAAGATCTCCAACAACATCACAGAATACGAGGGCCTCATAGCTGGCCTGAAGGCCGTAGCAGCCCTAGGGGTGAAGCGCCTTGCTGTTAGGGGCGACTCACAGCTCCTTGTCAACTTCTCCAACAAAGTGTATGAGCCAAAGGACGAGCACATGGAGGCTTACCTTGCAGAAGTGCGTAAGATGGAAAAACAGTTCATGGGACTGGAGGTGCAGCATGTGCCCTGGGGCACCAACAAGGAAGCCGATGACATCGCCAGGAGGGCATCCAAGCGGCAGCCCTAGGAGCCTGGCATCTTTGAGGAGCGGCTCTTCAAGCCGTCGGCGACGCCAGCATTTTCAAGCGCAGTTTAGCCTCGGGAGGAGCTCCCACAACCACCTGCCACGGGAGTCCCAGCCTGTGGCCCGACCACAGGAGCTCGCCTGCTCTTGGCGCTCGAGCCCCAGGAGGAATGCTGGACCAAGGAATTCAAGGAGTACCTGATGCAAGGGACGCTGCCGGAGAAGGAAGAGACGCGGAGCGCGTGGCCCGGCAGGCCACGACATACTGTATCCAGGACGGTGAGTTGTACAAAAAGCGACCGAACGATGTTTCACTGTGCTGCATTTCCAGTGACCAAGGAAAGGAGTTGCAGGTTGACATACACGGCTGGGACTGCAGACACCACTCGTTGTCACGGACTCTCGTCGGGAAGGTGTTCCGCAGTGGATTCTACTGGCCCACGACGCTCAACGACGCAGCCGAGTTGGTGAAGTCCTGCGAAGCTTGCTAGTTCCATGCCAAGCAGATACATCAGCCAGCTTAGGGCCTCCAAACGATACCACTCACGTGGCCGTTCGCAGTCTGGGGGCTGGTTGTCTTCCCTCGGGCGCCAGGGGGCTACCGCTACCTGTACGTCGCCATCGATAAGTTCACCAAGTGGGCGGAAGTGGAAGCTGTTCGCACCATCCCAGCCGGATGAAAGCACAAGTGCTCCCTGGGTGATTTTGGTAATTAATGTCAACATATCTCTTGTTGGACTAATGCTTCTACCTAGTATGTTTCAGATAAGTTCAACAATGGAGTGGCATGGACTAGAGGATGTGGAACCCCTTCAGAATGCTAAGGACAAAGGATTGGCTCAAGCTCAAAGCCCAGGACTGTACATTTTCTATTTTAGTGGTCCAAGATCACATTGAGTCCATAGGAAATCCAATACTATTAAGAGGGGATGAGGTGTTGCTTAATGGCTTGCTTGCTCAAAGTGATTAGTGATATGATCCAAATCCCGCAACCACTTCCTCATATCCATATATGCCCCAAACCAAAAGGTCAAACTCGGCCCCACTGATTCTTTCTATCCTGCGCCACCGAGTTTAATTGACATAGCCACTGCCAAAAACCCTAATCAATTCGGTCTCACCGATGGGATCTCGGTCTCACCGAGATGGGCTTGCAAAATCTCTATTGCCCATTGCAATAATTTCGGTCCCACCGAGATATGCAATCGGCCCCACCAATTTGCTTGGCCAACTCTCTGTTTTTGCTTATTACCCAAATTGGTCCCATCGAGTTTGAGTAATCGGTGAAACCAAGACGAGTATTTACCCTAACCCTAGCACATCGGTCCCATCAAGTTGATCCAGTTGGTCCCACCGAAATGCCTAACAGTCACATTATGAACCAAATCGGTCTGACCGAGTTCTTTGAATTGGTCCCACCGAGTTTTGTGATTTGTGTGTAACGGTTAGATTTTGTGTGGAGGCTATATATACCCCTCCACCCACTCTTCACTCGTGGAGAGAGCCCTCAGAACATGCCTACACTTCCAACACATATTTTCTGAGAGAGAACCACCTACACTTGTGTTGAGGTCAAGATATTCCATTCCAACCACATAAATATTGATCTCTAGCCTTCCCCAAGTTGCTTTCCACTCAAAGCTTCTTTCCACCAAATCCAAATCCTGTGAGAGAGAGTTGAGTGTTAGGGAGACTATCATTTGAAGCACAAGAGCATGGAGTTCATCATCAACACACCATTTGTTACTTCTTGGAGAGTGGTGTCTCCTAGATTGGCTAGATGTCACTTGGGAGCCTTCGTCAAGATTGTGGAGTTGAACCAAGGAGTTTGTAAGGGCAAGGAGATCGCCTACTTCATGAAGATCTACCCTAGTGAGGCAAGTCCTTTGTGGGCGATGGCCATGGTGGGATATACAAGGTTGCTTCTTCGTGGACCCTTCGTGGGTGGAGCCCTCCGTGGACTCGCGCAACCGTTACCCTTCGTGGGTTGAAGTCTCCATCAACGTGGATGTACGATAGCACCACCTATCAGAACCACGGATAAAAAATCTCAGTGTCTCCAAATTGCGTTTGCACACTCCAATCCCATCCCTTTACATTCTCGCAACTTGCATGCTCTACTTTCCGCTGCTCATATACTCTTTGTCATGCTTGCTTGATATGTATTGTGAATGCTTGAACTTGTGATAAAACTCCACATCAACATAAAGGATTAAAAACTGCAACTTCTCTTGATTAGAGTCTATTCACCCCCCCCCCTCTAGACACCTCTTCTCGATCCTTTCAATTGGTATCAGAGCTTTGGTCTCCATTGCCTTGGTTTAAACACCTTTGGAGGTACATGGATGTGTCTACTTTGGGGAATCTTAGACGTAGAGTGCCTATTCTTGATGGAGAGTTCTTCTATGAGTGGAAAAATGAAATGCTTGAGATTTTCAATGAATATCATTTGAACAAGTACATTACTAGCCCTTGTGCACCTCATATTGATCCTTTGCATCCTACACCCGAAGAGGATCTTGACATGATTCACAATCTTAGAACTATCAATCTTATCATTAGAGGATTGCCCAAAAATTTGATTACTAGTTTGCCTACTCTTGATTGTGCCTATACTATTTGGAGATTTCTTGAGGAACGATTTCCAAATTATTCCTTGAAAAATTTAGACGAAATTCTCCATAAGTCTATTGCCTTGAGTAAGATGAATTCTAGTGATCCTAGCTTTGGTGATTGTCTATTTGAGCTTACCAGTTTCATGCGTGCCAAAGGAGATGTTGGAATCATTAGCAACATCATTTCCGAAGCTATTAGAATTCATAAAGATAACCATAGTAATGATCATTTATCTAATGAGTTACCCTCTCTAGGGGTTGATCAATCACAAGATGAGGTTGAACATGGATACTATGATGAGGATGATGATAGTGACTATGATCTCGATGATGCAATGAGACACTTTGGTCCTATGGCAAATCTTCGCGGCTACATGGCTGGAGGAAAGGAATGGGTCCTTGATAGTGGATGTACTGATCATATGACCGAAGATAAAGATATGTTCCGTGAGCTTGCTGAAAACGACGACCCTCGAAAGTATGTCACCTTTGGTGATAACTCAAAGGGTAAGGTGGTTGGCCTAGGTAAGGTGGCCATCTCACATGATAGCTCCATACAAAATGTCATGCTCGTTGAATCTCTTGGGTACAATTTACTTTCAGTTTCTAGACTTGCTGATTTCGGTTCTATGTCCTATTTACTGAGATAGATTGCCAAGTGTTTCGAAGAGACAATCACAAAATGGTCTTTACCAGTATACGTAGAGGTGATCTTTACATTGTTGATTTCACTAAAAAGACTCAACCTAGAACTTGCTTAATTGCTAAATCTTCTAAAGGCTGGTTGTGGCATAGAAGGGTAGGTCATGTGGGCATGTGAAATCTTGATAAGCTTATTAAAGGTGATCATATCCTTGGAATAAAAGATGTCATATTTGACAAGGATAGACTTGAAGGAAATATGCCCTAGAGGCAATAATAATGTTATTATTTATTTCCTTATATCATGATAAATGTTTATTATTCATGCTAGAATTGTATTAACCGGAAACATAATACATGTGTGAATACATAAACCTACAGAGTGTCACTAGTATGCCTCTACTTGACTAGCTCGTTAATCAAAGATGGTTATGTTTCCTAACCATGAACAAGGAGTTGTTATTTGATTAATGGGATCACATCATTGGTTGAATGATCTGATTGACATGACCCATTTCCATTAGCATAGCACCTGATCGTATAGTTTGTTGCTAGTGCTTTTCTTCATGACTTATACATGTTCCTATGACTATGAGATTATGCAACTCCCGTTTGCCCGAGGAACACTTTGGGTGCTACCAAACGTCCACAACGAATCGGGTGATTATAAAGGTACATTACAGGTGTCTCGAAGGTACATGTTGGGTTGGCATATTTCGAGATTAGGATTTGTCACTCCGATTGTCGGAGAGGTATCTCTGGCCCTCTCGGTAATGCACATCACATAAGCCTTGCAAGCATTGCAACTAAATGTGTTAGTTGTGAGATGATGTATTACGGAACGAGAAAAGAGACTTGCCGATGCTAGATTGAACTAGGTATTGGATACCGACGATCGAATCTCGGGCAAGTAACATACCGATGACAAAGGGAACAACGATGTTGTTATGCGGTCTGACCGATAAAGATCTTCGAGAATATGTAGGAGCCAATATGGGCATCCAGGTCCCGCTATTGGTTATTGACCGAGAGGTGTCTCGGTCATGTCTACATAGTTCTCGAACCCGTAGGGTCCGCACGCTAACGCTTCGATGGATGGTTATTATGAGTTTATATGATATTGATGTACGAAGGTTGTTCGAGTCCCGGATGAGATCACGGACATGACGAGGAGTCTCGAAATGGTCGAGACATAAAGATTGATATATTGGAAGCCTATGTTTGACTCGGAATCACTCCGGGTGAAATTGGGAATTTTATCGAGTACAGGGGTTACGGAACCTCCCGGGAGTCAATGGGCCTTGATGGGCCTTAGGGGAAAGAGAAAAGGGGCCATATGCTGGTGCAGCCTTCCCCTTCCCTAGTCCTATTAGGATTAGGAGAAGGGGGTGGCGCCCCCTCTCTCCCTCTCCCCTTGGTCAAACCCTAGTTGGACTAGGATTGGGGGAATCCTACTCCCGGTGGGAGTAGGACTCCCAGGCGCAGCCATAGGTGGCCGGCCAGCCCCTCCCCTTCCCTCCTTTATATACAGGGGCAGAGGGCACCCCATGACACACAAGTTGATCTACGGATCTTTCCTTAGCCGTGTGCGGTGCCCCCTTCCACCATATTCCACCTCGGTCATATCGTCGCGGAGCTTAGGTGAAGCCCTGCGCGGGAGAAGTCATATCGTCGCGGAGCTTAGGCGAAGCCCTGCGTCGGTGGAGCATCATCATCGTCACCACGCCGTCAGGTCGACGGAACTCATCCCGACACTTTGCTGGATCGAGTCCGGGATCGCCATCGAGCTGAACGTGTGCAGAACTCGGAGGTGCCGACGCTCGGTGCTTGGATCGGTCGGATCGTGAAGACGCACGACTACATCAACGCGTTGTTATAACGCTTCGCTTTCGGTCTCACGAGGGTACGTGGGACGGACACTCTTCCTCTCGTTGCTATGCCATCACCATGGTCTTGCGTGATCGTAGGAAAATTTTGAAATTACTACGTTCCCCAACAAGTGGCATCGAGCCTGGTTTTATGCGTTGATGTCATATGCACGAGTAGAACACAAGTGAGTTGTGGGCGATACAAGTCATACTACCTACCAGCATGTCATACTTTGGTTCAGCGGTATTGTGAGATGAAGCGGCCCGGACCGACATTACGCCAGACGCTTACGCGAGACTGGTTTCACCGCTGTGAGCACTCGTTGCTTAAAGGTGGTGGCGGGTGTCTGCTCTCTCACTTTAGTTGAACCGAGTGTGGCTACGCCGGTCCTTGAGAAGGTTAAAACGGAGTCTATTTGACGAAGTATCGTTGTGGTTATGATGCGAGGTAAGAACGGTTCTTGCTCAGCCCGTAGCAGCCACGTAAAACTTGCAACAACAAAGTAGAGGACGCCTAACTTGTTTTTGCAGGGCATGTTGTGATGTGATATGGTCAAAACGTGATGCTATATTTTATTGTATGAGATGATCATGTTTTGTAACCGAGTTATCGGCAATGGCAGGAGCCATATGGTTGTCGCTTATTGTATGAAATGCAACGCCATGTAATTGCTTTACTTTATCACTAAGCAGTAGCGATAGTCGAGAAGCAATAGTTGGCGAAACGACAACGATGCTACGATGGAGATCAAGGTGTCGCTACCGGTGACGATGGTGATCATGACGGTGCTTTGAGATGGAGATCACAAGCACAAGATGATGATGGCCATATCATATCACTTATATTGATTGCATGTGATGTTAATCCTTTATGCATCTTATTTTGCTTTGATTGACGGTAGCATTATAAGATGATCCTTACTAAATTATCAAGAAGTGTTCTCCCGAGTATGCACCGTTGCGAAAGTTCTTCGTCTGAGACACCACGTGATGATCGGGTGTGATAGGCTCTACGTTCAAATACAACGGTGCAAAACAGTTGCACACGCGAATACTCAGGTTATACTTGACGAGCTATGCATATAAGATATGACCTCGAACACGGAGACCGAAGGTCGAGCGTGAATCATATAGTAGATATGATCAACATATTGATGTTCACCATTGAAACTACTCCATCACACGTGATGATCGGTCATGGTGTAGTTGATATGGATCACGCAATCACTTAGAGAATTGAGGATATTTTTCTAAGTGGGAGTTCTTAAGTAATATGATTAATTGAACTTTAATTTATCATGAACTTAGTCCTGGTAGTATTTTGCAAATTATGTTGTAGATCAATAGCTCGCGTTGTTGCTTCCCTATGTTTTTATATGTGTTCCTAGAGAAAATTGTATTGAAAAATGTTAGTAGCAATATTGCGGATTGGATCCGTGATCTGAGGTTTATCCTCATTGCTGCACAGAAGAATTATGTCCTTGATGCACCGCTAGGTGACAGACCTATTGCAGGAGCAGATGCAGACGTTATGAACGTTTGGCTAGCTCAATATGATGACTACTTGATAGTTTAGTGCACCATGCTTAACGGCTTAGAATCGGGACTTCAAAGACGTTTTGAACGTCATGGACCATATGAGATGTTCCAGGAATTGAAGTTAATATTTCAAGCAAATACCCGAGTTGAGAGATATGAAGTCTCCAACAAGTTCTATAGCTAAAAGATGGAGGAGAATCGCTCAACTAGTGAGCATGTGCTCAGATTGTCTGAGTACTTCAATCGCTTGAATCAAGTGGGAGTTAATCTTCCGGATAAGATAGTGATTGACAGAATTCTCTAGTCACCATCACTAAAGTTACTAGAACTTCGTGATGAACTATAATATGCAAGGGATGACGAAAACAATTCCCAAGCTCTTCGCGATGCTAAAATCAGCGAAGGTAGAAATCAAGAAAAACATCAAGTGTTGATGGTTGACAAGACCACTAGTCTCAAGGAAAAGGGCAAAGGGAAGAAGGGAACTTCAAGAAGAACGGCAAGCAAGTTGCTGCTCGAGTGAAGAAGCCCAAGTCTGGATCTAAGCCTGAGACTAAGTGCTTTTGCTACAATGGAACTGGTCACTGGAAGCGGAACTACCCCAAGTATTTGGCGGATAAGAAGGTTGGCAAAGTGAACAAAGGTATATTTGATATACAGATTATTGATGTGTATTTTACTAGTGTTAATAGCAACCCTCGGTATTTGATACTGGTTCAGTTGCTAAGAGTAGTAACCTGAAACAGGAGTTGCACAATGAACAGAAACTAGTTGAAAGGGAAGTAACGATGAGTGTTGGAAGTAGTTCCAAGATTGATATGATCATCATCGCACACTCCCTATACTTTCGGGATTAGTGTGGAACCTAAATAAGTGTTATTTGGTGTTAAGCATAAATATGATTTGATCATGTTTATTGCAATACGGTTATTCATTTAAGTAAGAGAATAAATTGTTGTTCTGTTTACATGAATAAAACCTTATATGGTTACACACTCAATGAAAATGGTTCATTGGATCTCGATCATAGTGATACACATATTCATAATATTGAAACCAAAAGATGCAAAGTTAATAATGATAGTGCAACTTATTTGTGGCACTGCCGTTTAGGTCATATTGGTGTAAAGCGCATGAAGAAGCTCCATGCTGATGGGATTTTGGAATCACTTGATTATGAATCACTTGATGCTTGCGAACCATGCCTTATGGGCAAGATGACTAAAGACTCGCTTCTCGGAACAATGGAGCGAGCAAATGACTTATTGGAAATAATACATACTGATGTATGCGGTCCGATGAGTGTTAAAGCTCACGGCAAGTATCGTTATTTTCTGAACTTCACAGATGATTTAAGCAGATATGGGTATATCTACTTGATGAAACACAAGTCTGAAACATTTGAAAAGTTCAAAGAAATTCAGAGTGAAGTGAAGAATCATCGTAACAGAAAATAAAAGTTTCTACGATATGATCGCAGAGGAAAAATATTTGAGTTACGAGTTTGGCCTTCAGTTAAAACAATGTGAAATAGTTTCACTACTCACGCCACCTGGAACACCACAGCATAATGGTGTGTCTGAACGTCGTAACCGCACTTTATTGGATATGGTGCGATTTATGATGTATCTTACCGATTTACCACTATCGCTTTGGGGTTATGCATTAGAGACAGCTGCATTCACGTTTAATAGGGCACCATCTAAATCCGTTGAGATGACACCGTATGAACTATGGTTTAGCAGTAAACCTAAGCTGTCATTTCTTAAAGTTTGGAGTTGTGATGCTTATGTGAAAAAGTTTTCACCTGATAAGCTCGAACCCAAATCGGAGAAATGCGTCTTCATATAATACCCAATGGTAACTATTGGGTACACCTTCTATCACAGATCCGAAAGCAAGATATTTGTTGCTAAGATGGATCCTTTCTAGAGAAGAAGTTTCTCTCGAAAGAAGTGAGTGGGAGGAAAGTAGAACTTGATGAGGTAATAGTACCTTCTCCCTTATTGGAAAGTTGTTCATCACAGGAATCAGTTCCAGTGATTACTACACCAATTAGTGAGGAAGTTAATGATGATGATCATGAAACTTCAGATCAAGTTGCTACCAAACCTCGTAGGTCTTCCAGAGTAAGATCCGCACCAGTGTGGTACGGTAATCCTATTCTAGAAGTCATGTTACTAGACCATGATGAACCTACGAAATATGAGGAAGCGATGATGAGCCCAGATTCCGCGAAATGGTTTGAGACCATGAAATCTGAGATGGGATCCATATATGAGAACAAAGTGTGGACTTTGATGGACTTGCTAGATGATCAGCAAGCCATGTTAAATAAATGGATCTTCAAGAGGAAGACGGACACGATAGTAGTGTTACTATCTACAAAGCTCGACTTGTCACAAAAGGTTTTCGACAAGTTCAAGGAGTTGACTACAAATGAGATTTTCTCAATCTGTAGCGATGCTTAAGTCTGTCCGAATCATGTTAGCAATTGCCACATTTTATGAAATCTGGCAAATGGATGTCAAAACTACGTTCTTTAATGGATTTATTAAAGAAGAGTTGTATATGATGCAATCCGAAGGTTTTGTCAATCCTAAAGGAGCTAACAAAATGTGCAAGCTCCAGCAATCCATCTATGGACTGGTGCAAGCATCTCGGAGTTGGAATAAACGCTTTGATAGTGTGATCAAAGCATATGGTTTTATATGACTTTTGGAGAAGCCTGTATTTACAAGAAAGTGAGTGGGAGCACTACAACATTTCGATAAGTATATGTGAATGACATATTGTTAATCGAAATAATGTAGAATTATTCGCAAAGCATAAAGGAGTATTTGAAAGGAGTTTCTCAAAGAAGGACCTCAGTGAAGCTGCATACATATTGAGCATCAAGATCTATAGAGATAGATCAAGACGCTTGATAAGTTTTTCAATAAGTACACACCTTGTCAAGATTTTGAAGTAGTTCAAAATGGAACAGCCAAAGAAAGAGTTCTTGCCTGTGTTACAAGGTGTGAGATTGAGTAAGACTCAAAATCCGACCACGGCAGAAGATAGAAAGAGAATGAAAGTCATTCCCTATGCATCAGCCATAGGTTACTATAAAGTATGTCATGTGTGTACAGATCTATTGCATACCCTACCACTATGCTTGGCAAGGAGTGCAATAGTGATCTAGGAGTAGATCAATGGACAGCGGTCAAAATTATCCTTAGTAGAATAAGGATATGTTTCTCGATTATGGAAGTGAAAAAGGTTCGTGCGTAAAGGGTTACGCCGATGCAAGTTTTGACACCGATCTGGATGACTCTAAGTCACGATCTAGATACATATTGAAAGTGGGAGCAATTAGCTAGAGTAGCTCCGTGCGAGCATTGTAGACATAGAGATTTGCAAAATACTTACGGCTCTGAATGTGACAGATCCGCTGACTAAAATTATCTCACAAGCAAAACATGATCACACCTTAGTACTCTTTGGGTGTTAATCACATGGCGATGTGAACTAGATTACTGACTCTAGTAAACCCTTTGGGTGTTGGTCACATGTCGATGTGAACTATGGGTGTTAACCACATATAGATGTGAACTATTGATGTTGAATCACATGGCGATGTGAACTAGATTATTGACTCTAGTGCAAGTGGGAGGCTGAAGGAAATATGCCCTAGAGGCAATAATAATGTTATTATTTATTTCCTTATATCATGATAAATGTTTATTATTCATGCTAGAATTGTATTAACCGGAAACATAATACATGTGTGAATACATAAACCTACAGAGTGTCACTAGTATGCCTCTACTTGACTAGCTCGTTAATCAAAGATGGTTATGTTTCCTAACCATGAACAAGGAGTTGTTATTTGATTAATGGGATCACATCATTGGTTGAATGATCTGATTGACATGACCCATTTCCATTAGCATAGCACCTGATCGTATAGTTTGTTGCTAGTGCTTTTCTTCATGACTTATACATGTTCCTATGACTATGAGATTATGCAACTCCCGTTTGCCCGAGGAACACTTTGGGTGCTACCAAACGTCACAACGAATCGGGTGATTATAAAGGTACATTACAGGTGTCTCCGAAGGTACATGTTGGGTTGGCATATTTCGAGATTAGGATTTGTCACTCCGATTGTCGGAGAGGTATCTCTGGGCCCTCTCGGTAATGCACATCACATAAGCCTTGCAAGCATTGCAACTAAATGTGTTAGTTGTGAGATGATGTATTACGGAACGAGAAAAGAGACTTGCCGATGTGAGATTGAACTAGGTATTGGATACCGACGATCGAATCTCGGGCAAGTAACATACCGATGACAAAGGAACAACGTATGTTGTTATGCGGTCCGACCGATAAAGATCTTCGTAGAATATGTAGGAGCCAATATGGGCATCCAGGTCCCGCTATTGGTTATTGACCGAGAGGTGTCTCGGTCATGTCTACATAGTTCTCGAACCCGTAGGGTCCGCACGCTTAACGCTTCGATGGATGTTATTATGAGTTTATATGATATTGATGTACGAAGGTTGTTCGAGTCCGGATGAGATCACGGACATGACGAGGAGTCTCGAAATGGTCGAGACATAAAGATTGATATATTGGAAGCCTATGTTTGGACTCGGAATCACTCCGGGTGAAATTGGGAATTTTATCGAGTACCGGGGTTACGGAACCTCCGGGAGTCAATGGGCCTTGATGGGCCTTAAGGGGAAAGAGAAGGGGCCATATGCTGGCGCAGCCTTCCCCTTCCCTAGTCCTATTAGGATTAGGAGAAGGGGTGGCGCCCTCTCCCTCTCCCTTGGTCAAACCCTAGTTGGACTAGGATTGGGGGAATCCTACTCCGGTGGGAGTAGGACTCCCAGCGCAGCCATAGGTGGCCAGCCAGCCCTCCCCTTCCCTCCTTTATATACTGAGGCAGAGGGCACCCCATGACACACAAGTTGATCTACGGATCTTTCCTTAGCCGTGTCGGTGCCCCTTCCACCATATTCCACCTCGGTCATATCGTCGCGGAGCTTAGGTGAAGCCCTGCGCGGAGAAGTCATATCGTCATGAGCTTAGGCGAAGCCCTGCGTCGGTGGAGCATCATCATCGTCCACCACGCCGTCAGGCCGACGGAACTCATCCCGACACTTTGCTGGATCGAGTCCGGGATCGCCATCGAGCTGAACGTGTGCAGAACTCGGAGGTGCCGACGTTCGGTGCTTGGATCGGTCGGGTCGTGAAGACGCACGACTACATCAACAGCGTTGTTATAACGCTTCGCTTTCGGTCTCACGAGTGCGTGGACGGACACTCTTCCCTCTCGTTGCTATGCCATCACCATGGTCTTGCGTGATCGTAGGAAAATTTTTGAAATTACTACGTTCCCCAACAAGACTTTGTAGTGCTTGTCAAGCAGGAAAACATGTTGGAGGAAGTCATCACGCGAAGAACATCATGACCACGAGAATACCACTCGAGCTGCTTCACATGGATCTCTTTGGTCCCAATGCCTACAAGAGTCTCGGTGGTAACTCATTGGGACTAGTCATAGTCGATGATTTTTTAAGATTTACGTGGGTGCTCTTTCTTGATGACAAATCGCAGGTCCAAAAGATCTTCAAAAACTTCGCTAGGAAGGCCCAAAGTCAATTTGACATGAAGATCAAGAAGGTTCGGAGCGACAACGGAACAGAGTTCAAGAATGCAAATGTGGATACCTTTCTTGACGAAGAAGGGATTTCACACGAGTTCTCGGCTACGTACACGCCTCAACAAAATGGAGTTGTTGAGAGAAAGAACCGGACTCTTATTGAGATGGCGAGAACGATGCTTGATGAGTACAAGACTCCAAAACACTTTTGGGCGGAAGCGGTTGAGACAGCTTGTCATGCAACAAATCGCTTGTATCTTCACAAGCTACTCGGCAAGACGGCATACGAGCTCCTCACCGGTAACAAACCCCAAGTTGGATACTTTCGAGTATTTGGCTCAAAGTGCTACATTCTTGATAAGCATCGTCGCTCTAAATTTTCTCCTAAATCTCATGAAGGTTTCCTACTTGGTTATGGCTCAAACTCTCACACTTACCGTGTCTACAACAATTTCACCCGAAAGGTTGAAGAGACGGTAGATGTGAAGTTTGATGAATCTAACGGCTCGCAAGTAGAGCAATTGCCAATTGATGTAGGAGACAAAGACCCTTCGGAAGTTATCCAAGACTTGTCTATTGGCAAGATTCGTCCAACGGAGGTGAAGGAGAGTACCTCGTCCATCCAAGTGGAAGCTTCTACCTCACGACAGGGTGAACCAAGAATTGATACGGAAGCATCCACAAGTGGGACACACCAAGACAAAGAAAACGAGGAAGTACACCAAGATGAACATCAACAACCTCCTTCTCCACCACGACAAGAGAATGACAACGTCAACAATGAAGAAGACCAAGAAGAAGAACAAGATGAAGAGGATGTTCCACCTCGAGCCAAGCCAAACCTCCCACGAGTTCGAGCAAGAATCGCCAAAGACCATCCCGTCGAGCAAATCTACAATGATATCCAAACCGGGAGAATCACTCGCTCTAAAACTCATTTGGCTAATTTCTGTGAACATTATCCATTCATCTCTAGCATTGAACCTATGAAGGTTGAAGAAGCATTGGAAGATCCAGATTGGGTAAATGATATGCATGAAGAGCTACACAACTTTGAGATAAACCAAGTGTGGACATTGGTCGAGAAGCCCGACAACAACCACAACATCATTGGTACCAAATGAGTATTTCGCAACAAGCAAGATGAAGATGGTCAAGTCGTCCGTAACAAAGCACGCCTAGTCGCCCAAGGCTACACTCAAGTTGAAGGTATGGACTATGGTGAGACATATGCTCCCGTTGCTAGACTTGAGTCCATCCGCATCTTACTTGCTTATGCTAATCACCATGATATCACCTTGTACCAAATGGACATTAAAAGTGCTATTCTAAATGGTGAAATTGAGGAGGAAGTTTATGTTAAGCAACCTCCCGGCTTTGTCAATCCTAAGAAACCTCACAAAGCCCTTTATGGTTTTAAACAAGCTCCTAGAGCGTGGTATAAATGCTTGACCAAGTTCCTTATTGAAAAAGGCTTTGAAATTGGCAAAATTGATTCTACTCTTTTTTACTAAAAGGGTTAATGGAGAACTATTTGTGTGCCAAATTTATGTTGATGATAGTATATTTGGTTCGACTAACCCTCATTTTAGTGAGAAGTTTGGAAAGCTAATGTCGGAGAAGTTTGAGATGTCTATGATGAGTGAACTCAAATTCTTTCTTGGTTTGCAAATCAAGCAAACTAAGGAAGGTACCTTTGTTTCTCAAACAAAGTACACCAAGGACTTATTCAAGAAGTTCAATATGCAAGAATGTAAAGGTATGTCTACACCCATGCCTACTAGTGGACATCTTGACTTGACTAAGGATGGTGAACCGGTTGATAAAAAAGTTTACCACTCTATGATTGGTTCATTGTTATATCTATGTGCCTCTCGTCCCTATACTATGCTAAGTGTGTGCATGTGTGCATGATATCAAGCGGCCCCTAAAGAGTGTCATCTTAAGGCTCTGAAAAGGATAGTGAGATACTTAATCCACACACCAAATTTTGGCATTTGGTATCCTAAGAGGTCTTCTTTCGATCTTGTTGGTTACTCTGATTCGGACTATGCCGGAGACAAGGTTGATAGAAAGTCCACTTCGGGTACTTGTCAATTTCTTGGTAGATCTCTTGTGTCTTGGTCCTCAAGAAACAAAACTCGGTATCCTTATCCACCGCTGAAGCGGAATACATTGTCGCTGGTTCATGTTGTGCTCAATTACTTTGGATGACCCAAACTCTTAAAGATTATGGGATATATGTGAAACATGTTCCATTGCTTTGTGATAATGAAAGTGCTAAAAAGACTGCTCACAATCCCGTGCAACATTCTCGAACTGAGCATACTGAAGTTCGTCATCATTTCATTCGAGATCACGTTGCCAAAGGGGACATTGATCTTAAGCATGTTCGCACCGATAAGCAATTAGCGGATATATTCACCAAACTGCTTGATGAGAAAGTCTTTTGCCATTTGAGAGGTGAATTGAACATCATTGATGCTTCAAACTTGGAGTAGGAACTCCATTTTGATACATGCAAGGCATGAGCCTTTGTCTAATCCTTGATATTTCTTTCATGATGCTATCTATATGTCTTGGATATTCTTGCACCCTTGCATGCTATCTAACCCTTGTAGGTACTTGGATGAATCTAAATCCATGAGATCGCAACTCACTCACATCTTGAGCAATCTCTACATCACCAAGTCTCTACACAATGGTGGTTGAAGACAAGGAAGCACAAAACCCTTCAAATATATCCTTTGACAAATTCTATGTTAAATTTTATGATTGTCATTTTGGATACACAAGTGCTCTTCCTTGCAAAACTAACCCATGTAGGTAGATGAAATCAAATTCCAAGTGGTGCTCCCAACTCTTGATGAGCTACATCAACATTGAGCAACCCACACAAGTTCAACTACATGATCAAGATCAACACCACCACCCAAATCTTAAAGAAGCTTTACTCCAAATTATGGGGCAAAGCAACTCAACAAGATGTGAATACATCAAGATGCTTAAACGAAAAATGGTAACCCCATTTTGAGCTTAAACAATGAGTATGACCTATGATCAAGTGCCCTAACTTGACTCCTAAGTCAATATACTCTAACATAGGTGACTTTGTCACCACCCAATTCTAGATGAAGTTCTCTTGTGTTTCTCCGTGGTTTGGCATTTGTTTCTTGCATATTTATTTCCCCTTCCTTTAAAAAAAACTTCATCTAGATTTATTTTCTGTTAACCTGTGTTCTGCATTCTCTGCATCCAATTCATTGCAAATCTTTCAGCTAATTCCTTGCAAATCCTTGTGAGATCTTAATTGCCTAGTGAGCTGAGGTGACAAGTGTTTTCACTGTAATGAACTCGGTCACACCGGTCTGTTTTCTTCGGCCCAACCGAATTCTCTCGGTGCCATCGAAGCACACAACTCGATGCTACCGATTTCGCTGCAGGAAAGACAGCTTGCCACTTGTTCCTTCATTCTTTCTGCACCAGCTCCACTCAATGATTCTTGTCCTCTACCAGCATCACATTCGACTTGCTTTGTAACTCAAGGACCAAACCCTTTTGCAGTAACAAATCCAGAAGAGCCCTTCTTGGAAATTGATGTCAAAGGGGGAGAGAGAGATCACATCAAAGCTTAACAAAAGATTACATCAAAAGGGGGAGAGAATACTAAGGGGGAGAATGTAGGAAACCCCAGATGCTTGGTGTTCAAGAGGAGAGAAGTCACATGTCTTTAAGAGGGGAAAGACATGTTCGTATTTGATTGTTTGCATTAGCTCTGTTTTCTTTCTTTGCTCTGATTTTCTGTTCCCTATCTTCTCCCAATATCCCATGCAAGATTCAGGTGGAGCAAGACATCTAAGGGAAGGAAATCCTTTAATTCATTGCACATCTTTACCTTTGGGGACATGTCTATATCCATTAGAGTAATCAGTACTCACTCTCTACATGTCATCCCAGTCTTGGTACTCTTGTGGTTTCTTTTGTTTGCTTTGGCTAGTAGATGTATCTGTGTTATCTAACCTTGTTTACTCAGGTTCATTCCTTCCTCAGCCAACTCAAGACCACAAGGTAAGTATATGCATCTCAGTCATGTGCATGAGAACTTCTTGCTGACGTACATACTGTTTGCAAGAAGGACACATGAACATGAAGGTACATTTCCTATATTCACATCATTTACTCTGATGCATATAGCCAAGATACATGTAAAACATGGCTTACTCTGTCATGCTTATGCATTCACATTCTCCTATGTTCCATATTTATATGATTGCATACATATAGGGGGAGCCTATGCATGTTACATGTCTTCCAAAAGCTTTACTTGTTGTTCTCTATATCTTTATCTAAAGCTTTGATGTATGTTGCCATCGATTACCAAAAAAGGGGAGATTGAAAGCACAAGTGCTCCCTGGGTGATTTTGGTAATTAATGTCAACATATCTCTTGTTGGACTAATGCTTCTAATTAGTATGTTTCAGATAAGTTCAACAATGGAGTGGCATGGACTAGAGGATGTGGAACACCTTCAGAATGCTAAGGACAAAGGATTGGCTCAAGCTCAAAACCCAGGACTCTACATCTTCTATTTTAGTGGTCCAAGATCACATTGAGTCCATAGGAAAGCCAATACTATTAAGAGGGGATGAGGTGTTGCTTAATGGCTTGCTTTCTCAAAGTGCTTAGTGATATGCTCCAAATCCCTCAACCACTTCCTCATATCCATATATATCCCAAACCAAAAGGTCAAACTCGGCCCCAACGGTTCTTTCTATCCGGCGCCACCGAGTTTAATTGAAATAGCCACTGCCAAAAACCCTAATCAATTCGGTCTCACCGATGGGATCTCGGTCTCACCAAGATGGGCTTGCAAACTCTCTGTTGCCCATTGCAATAATTTCGGTCCCACCGAGATATGCAATCGGCCCCACCGAGTTTGCTTGGCCAACTCTCTGTTTTGCTTATTACCCAAATCGGTCCCACCGAGTTTGAGTAATCGGTGAAACCGAGACGAGGATTTACCATAACCCTAGAACATCGGTCCCACCGAAATGCCTAACGGACACATTATGAACCAAATCGGTCTGACCGAGTTCTTTGAATCGGTCCCACCGAGTTTGGTGATTTGTGTGTAACGGTTAGATTTTGTGTGGAGGCTATATATACCCCTCCACCCACTCTTCACTCATGGAGAGAGCCATCAAAACATGCCTACACTTCCAACACATATTTTCTGAGAGAGAACCACCTACACTTGTGTTGAGGTCAAGATATTCCATTCCAACCACATAAATCTTGATCTCTAGCCTTCCCCAAGTTGCTTTCCACTCAAATCTTCTTTCCACCAAATCCAAATCCTGTGAGAGAGAGTTGAGTGTTGGGGAGACTATCATTTGAAGCACAAGAGCAAGGAGTTCATCATAAACACACCATTTGTTACTTCTTGGAGAGTGGTATCTCCTAGATTGGCTAGGTGTCACTTGGGAGCCTCCGTCAAGATTGTGGAGTTGAACCAAGGAGTTTGTAAGGGCAAGGAGATCGCCTACTTCGTGAAGATCTACCCTAGTGAGGCAAGTACTTCGTGGGCGACGGCCATGGTGGGATAGACAAGGTTGCTTCTTTGTGGACCCTTCATGGGTGGAGACCTCCGAAGACTTGCGCAACCGTTACCCTTCGTGGGTTGAAGTCTCCATCAACGTGGATGTACGATAGCACCACCTATCAGAACCACGGATAAAAAATCTCCGTGTCTCCAAATTGCATTTGCACACTCCAATCCCATCCCTATACATTCTTGCAACTTGCATGCTTTACTTTCCGCTGCTCATATACTCTTTGTCATGCTTGCTTGATATGTATTGTGAATGCTTGAACTTGTGCTAAAACACCACATCAACATAAAGAATTAAAAACTGCAACTTTTCTTGATTAGAGTCTATTCACCCCCTCCCCCTATAGACACCTCTTCTCGATCCTTTCACCGGATCCGCGGTCAAGTTCATCAGGGGCATCGTGAGCCGTTTCGGAGTCCCCAACCGCATCATCACCGATAACGGTTCGCAGTTCCCAGTAACCTCTTCAAAACATGTTGTTCTAACCTTGGAACGCAGATCTGCTACGCTTCGGTGGCGCACCCCAGGAGCAATGGTCAGGCTGAACGTGCCAACGCAGAGGTCCTGAGGGGCCTCAAGACCAGGACCTTCAAGAAGAAGCTCGAGGCTTGCAGCAGGGGCTAGTACGACGAGCTCCAGTCCGTGTTGTGGTCCATCTGCACCACCGCCACCAAGCCGACGGGCGATACCCCGTTCTTCCTCGTCTTTTGAGCTGAAGCGGTCCTCCCTCACGAGGTCAAACATCGCTCCGTGATAACCCACAAGTATAGGGGATCGCAATAGTTTTCGAGGGTAGAGTATTCAACCCAAATTTATTGATTCGACACAAGGGGAGCCAAAGAATATTCTCAAGTATTAACAGCTGAGTTGTCAATTCAACCACACCTGGAAACTTAGTATCTGCAGCAAAGTGTTTAGTAGCAAAGTAATATGATGGTGGTAGTAACGGTAACAAAAGTAAAGACAGCAGAAGTAATGTTTTTGGTATTTTTGTAGTGATTGTAACAGTAGCAACGGAAAAGTAAATAAGAGAGAACCAGTATATGGAAAGCTCATAGGCACCGGATCAGTGATGGATAATTATGCCGGATGCGGTTCGTCATGTAACAGTCATAACATAGGGTGACACAGAACTAGCTCCAATTCATCAATGTAATGTAGGCATGTATTCCGTAAATAGTCATACGTGCTTATGGAAAAGAATTTGCATGACATCTTTTGTCCTACCCTCCCGTGGCAGCGGGGTCCTATTGGAAACTAAGGGATATTAAGGCCTCCTTTTAATAGAGAACCAGAACAAAGCATTAGCACATAGTGAATACATGAACTCCTCAAACTATGGTCATCACCGAGAAGTATCCCAATTATTGTCACTTCGGGGTTGTCGGATCATAACACATAATAGGTGACTATAGACTTGCAAGATAGGATCAAGAACACACATATATTTATGAAAACATAATAGGTTCAGATCTGAAATCATGGCACTCGGGCCCTAGTGACAAGCATTAAGCATAGCAAAGTCATAGCAACATCAATCTCAGAACATAGTGGATACTAGGGATCAAACCCTAACAAAACTAACTCGATTACATGATAAATCTCATCCAACCCATCACCGTCCAGCAAGCCTACGATGGAATTACTCACGCACGGCGGTGAGCATAATGAAATTGGTGATGGAGGATGGTTGGTGATGACGACGGTGACGAATCCCCCTCTCTGGAGCCCCGAACATACTCCAGATCAGCCCTCCCGAGAGAGATTAGGGCTTGGCGGCGGCTCTGTAGCGTAAAACGCGATGAAACTTTCTCTCTGATTTTTTTCTCCTCGAAAGCCAATATATGGAGTTGGAGTCGGAGGGTCTCCAGGGGGCCCACGAGGTAGGGGGGCGCGCCCTAGGTGGCGCGCCCCCACCCTCATGGACAGGGTGTGGGCCCCTTGGTCTTTATCTTTGGCGAGGATTTTTTTTATTTTTTATAAGACATCCCGTGGAGTTTCAGGTCATTCCGAGAACTTTTGTTTTCTGCACATAAAACAACATCATGGAAATTCTGCTGAAAACAACGTCAGTCCGGGTTAGTTCCATTCAAATCATACAAGTTAGAGTCCAAAACAAGGGCAAAAGTGTTTGGAAAAGTAGATACGACGGAGACGTATCAACTCCCCCAAGCTTAAACCCTTACTTGTCCTCAAGCAATTCAGTTGACAAACTGAAAGAGAAAAAGAAAAACTTTTACAAACTCTGTTTGCTCTTGTTGTTGTACTTATGTCAAGCCAGCATTCTGGTTTTCAGCAAAGATCATAACTAACCACATTTGCAATAACTCCTAGGTCTCATGTTTACTCATATCAATAACATAATCAGCTAGCAAGTCATAATAATAAATCTCGGATGACAACACTTTCTCAAAACAATCATAATATGATATAACAAGATGGTATCTCGCTAGCCCTTTCTGAGACCGCAAAACATAAATGCAGAGCACCTTCAAAGATCTAGGACTGACTAGACATTGTAATTCATGGTAAAAAAGATCCAATCATAGTCATACCCGATATAAATTAACAGTAATGAATGCAAATGACTGCTGTGCTCTCCAGCTAGTGCTTTTAATAGGAGGGTGATGACTCAACATAAAAGTAAATAGATAGGCCCTTCGCAGAGGGAAGCAGAGATTTGTAGAGGTGCCAGAGCTCGATTTTGGAATAGAGATAATTTATATTTTGAGCGGCATACTTTCATTGTCAACATAACAACTAAGAGATGATGATATCTTCCATGCTAAACAAATTATAGGCGGTTCCCAAACAGAATGGTAAATTTTATACTCCCCCTCCTCCACAAGCATCAATCCATGGCTCGCTCGAAACAACGAGTGCCTCCAACATTCAACGGGTCCCAGGGGGAGTTTTGTTCGCAATTATTTTGATTTAGTTTGCATAAAGCATGGGACTGGGCATCCCGGTGACCAGCCATTTTCTCGTGAGTGAGGAGCGGAGTCCACTCATCTTGAGAATAACCCGCCTAACACGGAAGATAAGGGAAGCACTAGTTGATACATGAGCTATTCGAGCATGCAAAACAGAATGATTATTTGAAGGTTTAGAGTTTGGCACATACAAATTTACTTGGAACGGCAGGTAGATACCGCATATAGGAAGGTATAGTGGACTCATATGGAATAACTTTGGGGTTTAAGGGATTGGATGCACAAGCAGTATTCCCGCTTAGTACAAGTGAAGGCTAGCAAAAGACTGGGAAGCGACCAACTAGAGAGAGACAACAGTCATGAACATGCATTAAAATTAATAAACATTGGATACAAGCATGAGTAGGATATAATCCACCATGAACATAAATTTCGTGAAGGCTATGTTGATTTGTTTCAACTACATGCGTGAACATGTGCCAAGTCAAGTCACTTAAATCATTCAAAGGAGGATACCACCCTATCATACCACATCATAATCATCTCAATATCATGTTGGCACGCAAGGTAAACCATTATAACTCATAGCTAATCAAGCATGGCACAAGCAACTATGATCTCTAATTGTCATTGCAAACATGTTTATTCATAATAAGATGAATTAAGAACGATGGACTCATCATATTTACAAAAACAAAATATGTCTAGTTCATACCAGTTTTTCCCATCTCAGTCAGTCCATCATATATGTCATCATAATTGCCTTTCACTTGCACGACCGAACGATGTGAATAATAATAAGAGTGCACGTGCATTGGACTAAGCTAGAATCTGTGAGCATTCAATAAACAGGAGAAGACAAGGCAATATGGGCTCTTGGTTAAATCAACAATGATGCATATAAGAGCCACTACAACAATTTAATCATGGTCTTCTCCTACTGACCCCCAAAGAAAAGAAAAGAAATAAAAACTATTTACACGGGAAAGCTCCCAACAAGCAAAAGAACAACGGGAAATATTTTTTTTGGGTTTTCTTTTTAATTATTACTACTACAGCAGGAAAAATAAACTACTACTAATTTTTTTTGTTTTTTCTTAAGGTTTATTAAACACACAAGAAGAAAGCAGGAAAAAGAAAATAAACTAGCATGGATATTACAGTGAAAGGGTATGAGCACCGACATCAAGTAATGAGCGTGTGTCAACATGAATGTAATGTCGGTGAGAAATACGTACTCCCCCAAGCTTAGTATTTTGGCCTAAGTTGGTCTATTGCCAGGGATAGCCTGGCGGATACCCGTAGGTGTAGCTGGGGTCGTACTGCGATGAAGAATAGTTGGGATCATAATGTGAGGAAGAAGACTCTGACTGCCACTGGCTGGCAACCGCCTCAGGATCCCAAGAATAAACAGACTGTCGTGGAGGCTCATCTTGTGGCTCCGGTTCCGGGGCTGGTGCAGGATTCCGATAGGCTTGAACAGCCGCCCACGAAACAATGTAAGGACCTGTAGACAAGTTAAACAAAGAGGGAGCAGGCAAAGTAATAGTCTCAGGGTGATGTTTATCAAAGTACAATTTATATTTGAGCTCCCCTTCGCGACTCTTAACAAGAAAATCATGCGCTAGCATGCTCTTATAATCTAAATAAGCACGGGGCAACGCTGTTTCTTCTTTCTCCTCATGCCTAATAGGTATCTCAAAATATTCAGCTAGGCGTGAAGCATAAATGCCTCCAAAGATGGGGCCCTTAGTATGGTTCAGACTTAACCGTCTAGCAACAATTCCACCCATACTAACAGAGTTATTGCGGTATAAACCATGGAACAAAATGATAATATCAGGAATGCTAAGGTTTCCACAGTTCCCGCGACCAATCAAGCAACGACTAGCAAATAAGGCAAAATAGCATAAAACAGGGAAATGTATGCTAGTAATTCTTGCATCAGAAACCTTCCTGGTTTCTCCCACAATGATAGTGTTAATAAAAGCTTCCACTTCATTACGGTGTGGTTCATCTAAGGTGCCCTCAAAAGGTATTTCGCAAACCTCGCAAAATTCAGCTAATGTCATCTCCTTAACAACGTCATATAAATGGAACTCTACTGTTGGAGGTAATTTCTTAGGGAAAAAGTAGAAGTTTTGCACAAAAGTATTTGTGAGTAAGAGATACTGATGACGTTGGTCGCGGAGGAAGTCGGTGAGGCCGGCGTTCTCAATTAATAGATAAAAGACCTCATAAATCCCAGCTCTCCTCAAGAAGTCATCGGAAGGCCATTCACATGGCCGGACCTCCGTGGTGCGAGGCAAATTAAATTTGGGCTTCCGCTCTTCTTCTTTTTGTTTTTCCTTCAAGCTTCGGCTCGACGAGCCCCTCAAAAGTCTCTTCATTATTTCTGAAATAATCTAAAAATTTTAGTAACTTCAAACAAAAGTGAACCAACTTCAATAAAACTGATAGCAACTACTCATACAAGTGCCTAGAGCATATATCAAGCATTAGAACTACTTGGAACCATATAAATTTGACATGAAAGCTCAAGAACATGGTAACCTATGCAGCACAAATTTGCAAAGAATAAAGCACTAGAACAAAATCTAATTGGACCAATGGAGGAGTCACATACCAAGGAACAATCTCCCAAGCAGTTTTGCGAGAGGTGCTTTGAGCAAGGAGATCGAAAATCGCAGCAAAAGTGGCTGGAACACGAGCTTGAGTTGGTTTTCGGGTTTGTGTGAGGCGGAGGAAGAAGATGGGTGCAGGGATAAGTGGAGGAGGGCCACTTGTGGGCCCACGAGGCAGGGGCGCCCAGGTAGGGCGCCCTCCACCTCGTGGCCGGGTGGCAGCTCCCCATGTAATTTTGCACTGATAAATCCTCAAATATTCCTGAAAATATCATATTAAATTGGCATGGCATTCTGAGGACTTTTATTTTCGGGATATTTTTATATTGCACGGATAAATCAGGAAACAGACAGAAAAATACTATTTTACTTTATTTCTACTAAAGAACAGAGAATATAAAGAGGGTACAGAAGGTTGTGCTTCTAGTTTCATCCATCTCATGCTCATCAAAAGGAATCCACTAACAAGGTTGATCAAGTCTTGTTAACAAACTCATTCTGATAATCATGGAACCGGAGAAATTTCGAATAACACTATGTTACCTCAACGGGGATATGGACATCCCCAATAATAAGTATATCATATTTCTTCTTGACAGTAGGGAGAGGAAATTCAAAACCTCCAAATATAATCAATGTAATTTTTCCAATAGAGTTGATACTATGAACTTGAGGTTGTTTCCTCGGAAAGTGTACCGTATGCTCATTACCATTAACATGAAAAGTGACATTGCCTTTGTTGCAATCAATAACAGCCCCTACAGTATTAAGGAAAGGTCTTCCAAGAATAATATACATACTATCATCCTCGGGAATATCAAGAATAACAAAGTCCGTTAAAATAGTAACGTTTGCAACCACAACAGGCACATCCTCACAAATACCGACAGGTATAGCAGTTGATTTATCAGCCATTTGCAAAGATATTTCAGTAGGTGTCAACTTATTCAAGTCAAGTCTACGATATAAAGAGAGAGGCATAACACTAACACCGGCTCCAAGATCACATAAAGCAGTTTTAACATAATTTCTCTTAATGGAGCATGGTATAGTAGGTACTCCTGGATCTCTAAGTTTCTTTGGTATTCCACCCTTAAAAGTATAACTAGCAAGCATGGTGGAAATTTCAGCTTCCGGTATCTTTCTTTTATTTTGTAACAACATCTTTCATATATTTAGCATAACGATTCATTTTGAGCATATCAGTCAATCGCATACGCGAAAAGATGGGTCTAATAATTTCAGAAAAGCGCTCAAAATCCTCATCATCCTTTTTCTTGGATGGTTTGTGAGGAAAAGGCATGGGTTTCTGAACCCATGGTTCTCTTTCTTTACCATGTTTCCTAGCAACGAAGTCTCTTTTATCATAACGTTGATTCTTTGATTGTGGGTTATCAAGATAAATAGCAGGTTCAACTTCTACATCATTATCATTACAAGGTTGAGCATCATCATGAACATTATCATTAACATTTTCACTAGGTTCATGTTCATTACCAGATTGTGTTTCAGCATCAGACATAGAGATATCATTTGGATTCTCAGGTGGTTCAGCAATAGGTTCACTAGAAGTTTGCAAAGTCCTATCATTTTTCTTTTTCTTCCTTTTAGAAGAACTAGGCATATCAATATTATTTCTCTGAGAATCTTGCTCGATTCTCCTAGGGTTGCCTTCAGGATATAAAGGTTCATGAGTCATTCTACCATTTCTAGTAGCCACTCTAACAGCATAATCATTTTTCTTACTATTCATTTCATCAAGCACTTCTTTCTGAGCTTTAACTACTTGTTCTACTTGAGTGGTAACCATAGAAGCATGTTTGCTAACAAGTTTAAGTTCACCTCTAATATTAGCCATATAATCACTCAAGTGTTTAATCATAAAGGTATTCTGTCTTAATTGTCTACCAAAATAAGCATTAAAGTCATCTTGCTTAAACATAAAGTTATCAAACTCATCCAAGCACTGACTAGCAATTTTAGTAGGAGTTTCTTCAGCTTTATCATATCTATAGAGAGCATTTACCTTTACTACCTGTGTCGGGATATCGGGATCAGGAGGTTCTTCGGTGAATAAAGAATTGAGATCATACACTTCTTCAACAGGCGGCAAATTAAGACCATGTATTTCTTCAATAGGAGGTAAATTCTTAACATCTTCAGCTTTAATACCTTTTTCTTTCATAGATTTCTTTGCCTCTTGCATATCTTGGGATGAGAAATAGAACACCTCTCTTCTTTGGAGTTGGTTTAGGAATAGGTTCGAGAATTGGCTCAGAGCTGGCTCGGGAGTTGGCTCGGAGGTCCCCAATTATTTTCATTTGTCAACATATTATTCAATAAAATTTCAGCTTCATCCGTGTTCTTTCCTAAAAGAGAAGCAGCACAACTATCCGGTAATCTCTGGAAGCATCGGTTAGTCCATTATAAAAGATATCAAGTATTTCAGGTTTCTTAAGAGGATGATCAGGCAAAGCATTAAGTAACTTGAGAAGCCTCCCCCAAGCTTGTGGGAGACTCTATTCTTCAGTTTGCACAAAATTATATATATCCCTCAAAGCAGCTTGTTTCTTATGAGCAGGGAAATATTTAGTAGAGAAGTAATAAATCATATCCTGGGGACTACGCACACAACGAGGATCAAGAGAATTAAACCATATCTTAGCATCACCCTTTAATGAGAACGGAAATATTTTGAGTATATAAAAGTAGCGCGATCTCTCACCATTAGTAAACAGGCAGCTATATCATTAAACTTAGTAAGATGTGCCACAACAGTTTCAGATTCATAGCCATAAAAAGGATCAGATTCAACCAAAGTAATTATATCAGGATCAACAGAGAATTCATAATCCTTATCAGGAACACAGATAGATGAAGTAGCAAAAGCAGATTTAGGTCTCATCCTATCTCTAAGAGATTATTTACTCCATTTAACTAGCAGCCTCTTAAGTTCATATCTATCCTGGCAGGCAAAAATAGCTGCAGAAGATTCCGCATCAAAAAGATAACCCTCAGGAATAGCAGGCATATTTTCATCATCACTTTCATCATTGTATTCAGTTTCAATAATTTCTCTTTCTCTAGACCTAGAAATTTGTTCATCTAGAAATTCACCAAGGGGCACAGTAGTATCAAGCATAGAAGTAGTTTCATCATAAGTATCATGCATAGCGAAGTGGCATCATCAATAACATGCGACATATCGGAACGAATAGCGAAGCAGGTTTAGGTGTCGCTAGCTTACTCATAATGAAGGTGAATCAAGTGCGAGCTAGATGGCAGTTCCTTACCTCCCTCGTAGTTGAGGGATAAATTGTTGTCTTAGCGTCTTTCAAGTTCTTCATAGTGTCCAGCAGATATAAATCCCAAGTGACTCAAAGAATAGAGCTATGCTCCCCGGCAACAGCGCCAGAAAAGGATCTTGATAACCCACAAGTATAGGGGATCGCAACCGTTTTCGAGGGAAGAGTATTCAACCCAAATTTATTGATTCGACACAAGGGGAGCCAAAGAATATTCTCAAGTATTAGCAGCTGAGTTGTCAATTCAACCACACCTGGAAACTTAGTATCTGCAGCAAAGTGTTTAGTAGCAAAGTAATATGATAGTGGTAGTAACGGTAACAAAAGTAAAGACAACAGAAGTAATGTTTTTGGTATTTTTGTAGTGATTGTAACAGTAGCAACGGAAAAGTAAATAAGCGAGAACCAGTATATGGAAAGCTCGTAGGCACCGGATCAGTGATGGATAATTATGCCGAATGCGGTTCTTCATGTAACAGTCATAACATAGGGTGACACAGAAATAGCTCCAATTCATCAATGTAATGTAGGCATGTATTCCGTAAATAGTCATACGTGCTTCTGGAAAAGAACTTGCATGACATCTTTTGTCCTACCCTCCCATGGCAGCGGGGTCCTATTGGAAACTAAGGGATATTAAGGCCTCCTTTTAATAGAGAACCGGAACAAAGCATTAGCACATAGTAAATACATGAACACCTCAAACTATGGTCATCACCGAGAAGTATCCCGATTATTGTCACTTCGGGGTTGTCGGATCATAACACATAATAGGTGACTATATACTTGCAAGATAGGATCAAGAACACACATATATTCATGAAAACATAATAGGTTCAGATCTGAAATCATGGCACTCGGGCCCTAGTGACAAGCATTAAGCATAGCAAAGTCATAGCAACATCAATCTCAGAACATAGTGGATACTAGGGATCAAACCCTTACAAAACTAACTCGATTACATGATAAATCTCATCCAACCCATCACCGTCCAGCAAGCCTACGATGGAATTACTCACGCACGGCGGTGAGCATCATGAAATTGGTGATGGAGGATGGTTGGTGATGACGACGGCGACGAATCCCTCTCTCCGGAGCCCCGAACGGACTCCAGATCAGCCCTCCTGTCGGTGTACTAGAGTAGGGGTACCCTAGTATCCCGAACTCGTGCACGGGCAGTTGCAGCACCCCGCGGCAGGCTTGCCTAGTGACCGCCAAGATCCTCCGCGGTTCCTGTGGAGCCATTCAAGAACAAAGTATTTAACCAAGAAGACAAGACCCCGGCAAGAGGAGCTTGCCGGGAAGGCCACTCAAGGCACGAAGAAGACAAGACCCCGGCAAGAGGAGCTTGCCGGGAAGGCTTCGTGAGCGACAAGCTCCCGAGCGCGACAAGGATTCAGCCGCGGCAAGGTGCTTGCCGCGGCAGGCAACCTCTCTTCATCTCCGCTCCAGCTCATCCACCAACGTGTCGCCATGGGGCCATTCCAGGCGTGCGTGTCAAGAGGCTGTGCAGCCAGCGGAGAGTAGCGATAAGCGGCGCTGACAGGGGTGCCATCGTGGCGAGCGGTGGCGCCCCTAACGGTCCCTTTCTGCACTGTTTAAGCGACATGGACGGGCATTTATTGCTCTTGTCCCTTGCCATCAGAGTTAGGTAGAGTACACTGTACCAAGCAGCTGTACCAACCACAACTTATTTTCCCATTTTTGCCCTCGTCTACGTTGCCTCCTGTAGTGACCCCTTGAGCCTATAAAAGGAGGCCCATGTGCAACGTAGAGAGGGTTCGGTTCAGTTCAGTGAGGATTCGACTCATTCGAGCTCAGAGACACTCAAGCTAGGTTTTGTAGCTCTCATTGCTCCCTAGAAAGAACACAATACAATCAACCAAGCAGCAGTAGGAGTATTATCTCTCCGGAGAGCTCCGAAGCTGGGTAAACTGCTCGTGTGCATCGCCTCGATCTGCTCTTCGTGCAATCTCCGGCCCCCTCCGAACCAAAAGGTACTCGGTCCGCCAAGTCCCATAGGTGTTCGTGGGTCACGATCAGCTTCCCGACATCTTTGGCGCGCCAGGTAGGGGGCGTCGAGGCTGTGTGAACCTGATCCGGCGTTCACACGAGCAACTTCTTCATCATCTCGGCAGCAGCAGAGCCGTCCACGTCCAACCCACCACCACCGGAGCTGACGAGTGGTGGGGAAGACGCTGGCGGAGGAACGGGCGTCGTCGAGGGAGCCCATGACGCTGCCAAGTCCAAGGACAAGGCGGCGCAAACCTCGGCGTCCGGATACGTACCGCGTCCATCTCAGGAGGCGCGAGACCGACAGCGTCATGGTGCTCACAGCGCCATACGTTCGTTGGGCCAAGATCGAGCTGGTGGATCCAGAGACGCACAAGAGCAGCTCGTGCGCCAAAAGGCTGCTGCGAGCGGGGCACGGTCGCCTGGACGGGATGCTGCTCCTTCTAATGTATTTAGAAGTCCGAGCACATCCCGCTCCTCGCACCGTTCGCCATTGCCGCCCACCACTCAAGAGGAAGCTTTGGCGCGGGCTCAACTACTCCTGGATTACCCTCCAACGGCTGACAAGGTCGACGAATGGAGGGCCACCATCCGGAGTCTCATCGGCTTTGCCAACGGCGACACTCCGCGGCAACCAACTGCATCCTTGCCGTGGCGAGACGACAAGGCACGAGCCGGTGGCGACGAAACCTATGGGGGTGCAACCACCATGCACTCCCCATCCAGAAGGCCAAGATCACCAGCTCCTCGGATCCACCTCGATAGCGACTCCACCGCGTCATCGGATCCACGAGCTCGCCATGGTCAGCGCCAAGTTCTTCAAGAACGGCACACAATTCACGAGTCGCACCTTCATGCAGTACGTCCAAGATCTTGGCGCCAAGGTCTGTTTTGCTTCTGTTGCTCATCCGAGGAGCAACGGTCAAGCAGAAAGGGCAAACGCCGAAGTGCTGCGAGGACTCAAGACCAGAACTTTCGACAGGCTACACAAGTGCGGAAGAAACTGGATTGAGGAGCTGCCGGTGGTTCTTTGGTCGATCAGGACGACGCCAAATCGAGCCACTGGCCAAACACCTTTCGCTCTAGTCTACGGAGCAGAGGCAGTTCTCCCACGTAACTCGTGATACGGGTCACCTCGAGTGCTCGCTTATGATGAGCTCGAGCAAGAGCAGCTGCGACAAGATGACGCGCTGCTCCTTGAGGAGGATCATCTTCAGGCCGCTGTACGAGCTGCTCGTTACCAGCAAGCTTTGCGCCGCTACCATAGCCGCAAAGTTAGTGCCAGAAGTTTCGAGGAAGGCGACCTTGTTCTTCGGCGCGTTCAGTCCGCCAAGAATTCCAACAAGTTGACCCTAAGTGGGAAGGCCCTTATCGGGTGAAACGAGTCACTAGGCCTGGCGCTGTCCGCCTTGAGACCGAAGATGGCATTCCGGTGAGCAACTCCTGGAACATTGAGCATCTTCGTAAGTTTTACCCATAGGGCGCGGTTGCCGGAACCTGTTCCGGCAACCACCTTTTGTACAAGTCTTGCCGATGTTGCATGTAATCCTTTGTACAAAGCTGGGCGCAGACCCCGTGCATCAGTAAGGCTTATGTGTTGCGCACAATTTGTCAATTTCATGCTTTCATAATTTTGTTGCATGCTTTGTCTGACGCTTTGTGCAGCATCGACACTCGGTAAGCAATAACGAGCCACTAGGCTCCATGACTTTATTTTCTCTTCTTTCTCTTTCTCAAAGAAAGGAAGGTTCATCCACCCACAAGTTAGCCGGGGAGGAGAAGATAATGGTGTGGGCCACCAAGTGTCGCTCGAGGAAGTATCGCCTTGTCGGGAAGCAAACGACAGAAAAGCTAAGTTGCCAAAGTTTGAGCAATCCGTTTTAAATTTAAGTTATCTTCCTCGAACGATAGTACTTTGTATGGAAAACCTGTGCGCGGAGGAACCAACTCGTAGCTGGTCACGCCCTTACTTTGTTTCGAGTCCGCTCAACAACTTAAGTGAGCTGCAACTAGTTGCGACAAGGTTGCTTGTCGGAGGCAGCACCGCCAAAGAAGCTGCCGACGTTCCGCACTCGGCGCTTCATGCAAGGGTGCCAGCGCCGACAAGTTCCCTAAAAGCGTAGGGCACAAACATACAAGGGAAGGAATCAAGTAAAGGAAATAACATTGCAATCGTTGCCTAAGATAGAGTATATTACAAAAATAACTTGCCGCAGATCTAATGAATTGTTCTCCTAAACATGATCAACAGCGACAAGGGAAAGATAAATTTGGCGGCCTAGTCCACGCGGTCGCCATCAACTCTCTTGACTCCGCTCACCCTGTCCACAATGGGTGCGACAAGGGCCTTGAGCGCTTCAACGTCAGCAGTCGGCGGCAGGGACTTGAGGACGTTGGCGAAGCTGACGCCTGGATTGCGGAAGGCCACCTTCATCAGCACATTCTGAAGAGCCCCTGCATAGATTTGGCGCGACTCGTCGGCCAGCTGCTTTGGGATCTCTTCCCGGAGCCGCTGGAGAGCCGCCACCACGCCCTTGAAGCACAGGCTGAGCTTGGCGCTGAGTTGGAGATGCTCGTCGGTGGAGTACCCGAGGTCCACCATCCCCAGCTCCATCAGTTCCTTGTCGATGGCGGCGGCTGAATTCACAAGACCCTCAGTCCAGATCATCACGTTCTCTCTGAAGGTGTTATGGGCGGTCGTGGCATTCGCCAGCAGCTCCTCGTTGGCCTTGATCTTCTCCAACAAACCCACTTCCCACTCCTTGGCGCCGTCCAGCGTCTCCGTCAGGGTGGACAGCTTCAGCTCAAGATCTGCCTTGGAGTCCTTGGCGGCCGAAGTTCTTTGATCCTCTCAGCGAGACGGCCCTGCAACTTCGCCAAGAGTGTAGGCGTCCTTCTCGGCTTCGTGCTTCAGCGCAGTGACCTCCTCGCCGCTCTTACGAGGGTGGCCTCCAGCTGTGTCACCTCGTCTCCAACTCCTTCTTGGCGGCCTCGGCAGCTGCGGCAGCGTCCTTTGCCTCCTTGAGAGCTCCGCCAAGTGATTGCTTTCGCGTAAGCTCTTCCTCATAGCTGTCAAGGTTGATCTTCCGTTCGCCAGCTTCGCCTTCTTCTTGCAGAGATAGCTTCGCCGGCAAGCCTTTGCTGCTCCTCGACCTCGGCCTTCTCCGGGATGAAGGCCGTGCGCCTCGGCCGAGTTGCTCCAGCGCTTCGCCACGCCCCGGAGAGTTTCCTGGTTGGCGCGCGGAGCTCTTCTGCGCTTCTCCATGTCGCTCCGCCCTCGCGACAAGTGCTTCCGGGACTCCAGCTTAGCTTGTCGGGCGCGGTAGAACGACAGCAGCTTCTTCACAAGAATCTCCTCCTCGGACTCGCCATCGCTGCTGCTTGGCGCGTCAACCAGCGACAGACCCATGGAGGCGAGCAGCTCTTCGTCGAAGGTCTCTCCTCGACCGGCGCCACGAGCTCGGCGCCCATGGGAGCTTGATGAAGACGCCGTCGCCGGCCTTCGATAGGCGCGGGCTGGGGCTCTTGAACTGGTGCTGCATCGGTGGCGGAGGGGTCAGCGGTCGATGTAGCGCGCTGGCGCCTCCTGCGCCTCGTGGTCGTCGAGAAGATCGCGGAACCTCGCCAGCCTTTGCGGCGGCAGCCTTGGCGGCATCTCGCCGGCGGACCCATCGGCGCCAGCCTCTTCCTCCATGTTGGCGGCGTCGTCATTGTTGTTGCGCGCCTCCTCGCCGGGCAACCTCGGTCTCCATCGGCTCTCCGGCAGATGGATCGATGATCGAAAAAGAAAAAACGATCAAGCAAATGTTCAAAAGAAGAAGAAGAAAAGGAACCCAAGGGAAATTTTCAGGCAAGGAGATTACTGCGATGGGATCTGTGGCGCGGTCTCCACCACCGGAGGATGGCGGCGCTGCCCTCGTCGGAGAAACTTCCTTGTCGGAGAAGCCTCCCTTGCGGAGAGCGCCCTTGCCGGAGAATTCTCCCTTGGCGGCATAGTTGAAGCAGACAGAATTTCGGGAGCGACTTCCGGGCCCTCCTGATGAAGCTGCTCTGCTCCTACACAAATCAACAAGTCAGATGTCAGTAAAGAAGGAGCACCCATGCACACCAAACCGTAATAAATAAACCAAATATTTACGCTAGGAATTGTGCTGGGGGCTGCTCTGAAGAAGGGTTGCCGGGTCCGGCAAGGGAGTCTCAGTCGCGCCTCCTGTCGCCACGGGGGGATCGTCTTCGATGACAACCACCGGGGTCTTGGCTCTCTTCGACGCCCTCTGAGCCAGCGTCCTGAAAAAGGAAAGAGTTCAGAATGAAGCAAATCAGATACAAGACAAAGCAGCAAATTGAAGAATTACAAGTAACAGCGACAAGATCTTACTCTTCTTCTTCTTCCTCGGAGCTGAGAGCGGAGAAGTCGAATTCCGCTCCGCCTCCGGTGCGACGAGCTGGAAGAGTAGGCTCCCTCGGACGCTTGGCGGGTGCGGGAGCCGTGGTCCCAGAAGGCCCCGCTCCAGTTGTTGTGGCGGCGTGAGGTGCTCCCGCGGCAACAGAGCTTGCCGCGGTGGAGCGCGTCGCGCGGCGCGACGGCTGTTGGCCCGTCTGCCGCCCGCCACTTCCCGATCTTGCGAGGCGCCTTCTGGTGGAGCTGCGGGCTCCTCCCGCGACAAGTTATCTGATGGTGGAGGGGAGGCGCCCCCGGCAGGCTCGTTCGGCTCAGCATCAGGCTCGGCCTGCTCCTCCGCGCCGGCAAGCTCCTCTCGGTCGGCAAGGCTTGCCGCCTCGGCTACCTCCGCCTCCTCCACGGTGAACCCGAACTCACCAGCGGCAGCAGCTTCCGCCGCCTCTTCCAGCCTGGTGGCGATGCGCTGCAGCTCGGCGTCGGTGGTGTCACGGGTGAGCCACTTCTGCTCGTCGGCGCGGATCGGCACTTCTTCCAAGCTGTCGAAGAACTGCTGCACGATGTCGTCGGCGGGCTCTTGCCAAGTTGGAACGATCCCATGGGAATCGCACAACGGCATCATCGCACGGATGCGGTCAAGCGAAGAGTTGTTGCACAAAGGAACGACCCCCCTCGGCAACATGAACCACTCGGGATGATCTGGGACGTGCTTGAACAGCTCCAGCAGCATCGCGTCCAGCTCCAAGACGGTGAAGTTTCAGTTGAGGCCTGGGCGCAGCCTCATGATGTCCGCCGCATTTTGGAACTCCCAAGCAGGCCTCCTCCTTTCCTGCAAGGGAGCGATGCGGCGGCGAAGGAAATCCGCGCCAACAGCACCTACAGTGAGTCCGGCATGCCTGAGGCGCAAGATCCGGGTCACGGCAATCTTCAACCTAGCATCCTCCGGCGCCAAGTTGCTCCAATCGTTGCCGCGCACTATGGGATTTTGGCGCTGGGCAGTGAAGGGATGCGGGTTCTCCTGAATGATCCAACACCAATCGGCTCTCCACTCCTCCCACTTGCTACGGAGCTCTCCTTCCAGATATGCTTCTTTCTTGCCGATCCTGGAGATCCAAGCAATTCCTCCGGCAAGCGGCTCTCCTCTCTCAACGCGGGGCATGAAGAAGTGGCGGAAGAGGGCTACATTTGGGTGGACTCGACAAAGTTTTCGCAAGGTGTGCGAAACTGCCATGGTCGAGACAGCGTTGGGGTGAAATCAAGGAGGCGGAGACCGTAGGTGTTCATGATGTCGCAAAAGAATCCGGAAAAGGGAGGGCAGAGCCCATAGTAGAAGAAGAGCGCGAAGAAGGGATACCCGACAGAAACCTTCTCGGATGCGGCGGCGGAGATCACCCTCGTGCGCGGGTGCGCCCGCGTCTCCGTCGACCAGAAGAGGTAGTACCCCTCCCGCAGCTCCTTTGCGTCGAGCAGGGGGTCGAAGGTGGCCCGCTCCTTCCGCAGCGCCGCGAGCCGCTGCGCCTCGGCCGACTTCACGCCCTTCCCCTTGTCGGCTTTCGGAGCCATGGTGGAGGTGGTGGAGGAGGCCGACGGCGTTGATGGCGCCGGTGGCAATGGGGGGCGGGGCGTCGCTCTCTTCGGACTTGAGAAGAAGGGGGGAGCGGCGGTGGTTTTTGAGATGTGACAGCAATGGCAAGGTGGGCGTCCTGCCCCTGTTTCCCCTGCTTATAAGGAGGAGAGGGGCGGACGCCCGCTTTCAATTAAAGAAAGCCCCCACGATCTCTCCCACGACGCCACGTTCAACGCGTGCTGTTCGTGGGGGAACGTGGTGGGTCCGGGGCGAGTAACGGCGTGATCTAGGCCGCGCGTGCCCGTGCACTGTTTTGGGCCTGGCCCAACAGAGTTCGACGCCGTGTGTGGCCCAGGCCCGGGGGCTCCTGTCGGTGTACTAGAGTAGGGGTACCCTAGTATCCCGAACTCGTGCACGGGCAGTTGCAGCACCCCGCGGCAAGGCTTGCCTAGTGACCGCCAAGATCCTCCGCGGTTCCTGTGGAGCCATTCAAGAACAAAGTATTTAACCAAGAAGACAAGACCCCGGCAAGAGGAGCTTGCCGGGAAGGCCACTCAAGGCACGCAGAAGACAAGACCCCGGCAAGAGGAGCTTGCCGGGAAGGCTTGGTGAGCGACAAGCTCCCGGCGCGACAGGATTCAGCAGCGGCAAGGTGCTTGCGCGCGAGCAACCTCTCTTCATCTCCGCTCCAGCTCATCCACCAACGTGTCGCCATGGGGCCATTCCAGGCGTGCGTGTCAAGAGGCTGTGCAGCCAGCGGAGAGTAGCGGTAAGCGGCGCAGACAGGGGTGCCATCGTGGCGAGCGGTGGCGCCCCTAACGGTCCCTTTCTGCACTGTTTAAGCGACATGGACGGGCATTTATTGCTCTTGTCCCTTGCCGTCAGAGTTAGGTAGAGTACACTGTACCAAGCAGCTGTACCACCCACAACTTATTTTCCCATTTTTGCCCTCGTCTACGTTGCCACCTGTGGTGACCCCTTGAGCCTATAAAAGGAGGCCCATGTGCAACGTAGAGAGGGTTCGGTTCAGTTCAGTGAGGATTCGACTCATTCGAGACCAGAGACACTCAAGCTAGGTTTTGTAGCTCTCATTGCTCCCTAGCAAGAACACAATACAATCAACCAAGCAGCAGTAGGAGTATTATCTCTCCGGAGAGCTCCGAAGCTGGGTAAACTGCTCGTGTGCATCGCCTCGATCTGCTCTTCGTGCAATCTCCGCCCCCCTCCAAACCAAAAGGGACTCGGTCCGCCAAGTCCCATAGGTGTTCGTGGGTCACGATCAGCTTCCCCGACACCTCCCGAGAGAGATTAGGGCTTGGCGGCGGCTCCGTATTGTAAAATGCGATGAAACTTTCTCTCTGATTTTTTTCTCCCCAAAAGCCAATATATGGAGTTGGAGTTGGCGTCGGAGGGTCTCCAGGGGGCCCACGAGGTCGGGGGCGCTCCCTAGGGGGGGCGCGCCCCCACCCTCGTGGACAGGGTGTGGGCCCCCTAGTCTTCATCTTTGGCGAGGATTTTTTATTATTTTTTAAAAGACATCCCATGGTGTTTCAGGTCATTCCGAGAACTTTTGTTTTTTGCACATAAAACAACATCATGGAAATTCTGCTGAAAACAGCGTCAGTCTAGGTTAGCTCCATTCAAATCATACAAGTTAGAGTTCAAAACAAGGGCAAAAGTGTTTGGAAAAGTAGATATGACAGAGACGTATCACTCCGCACGAGTCCTGACATTTGATGAAGCGCAGCAGGGCGCCTTGCAGTGGATGGACCTCGTGCTAGGGGAGGAACACCACCGCAAGGCTGCGCTGAGGGCGGCAAGGTACCAGCAGGCGCTGCGGTGATACCACTGATACGTTCATTTTGCATCATGCTTTTATATCGATATTTATTGCATTATGGGTTGTTATTACACATTATGTCGCAATACTTATGCCTATTCTCTCTTATTTTACAAGGTTTACATAAGGAGGAGAATGCCGCAAATGGAATTTCGGCTGGAAAAGGAGCAAATATTAGAGACCTATTCAGCACAACTCCAAAAGTCCTGAAACTCCACGAAAGTTATTTTTGGAAATAATAAAAAATACTGGAAGAAGAATTCACGTCAGGGGGCCTCGACCTGTCCACGAGGGTGGGGGCGCGCCCCCCTACCTCGTGGGCCCCCTGTTGGCCCTCCGGTGCCCATCTTCTTCTATATGAAGTCTTTCATCCGAAGAAATATCATAAGCAAGCTTTCGGGACGAGACTCCGCTGCCACGAGGCGGAACCTTGGCGGAACCAATCTAGGGCTCCTGCAGAGCTGTTCTGCCGGGGACACTTCCCTCCGGGAGGGGGAAATCATTGCCATCGTCATCACCAACGTTCCTCTCATCGGGAGAGGGCAATCTCCATCAACATATTCACCAGCATCATCTCCTCTCAAACCCTAGTTCATCTCTTGTATCCAATTCTTGTCTCTAAGTATGGGATTGGTACCTGTAGGTTGCTAGTAGTGTTGATTACTCCTTGTAGTTGATGCTAGTTGGTTTATTTGGTGGAAGATCATATGTTCAGATCCTATATGCATATTAATACTCCTCTGATTAAGAACATGAATATGCTTTGTGAGTAGTTACGTTTGTTCCTGAGGACATGGGAGAAGTCTTGCTATTAGTAGTCATGTGAATTTGGTATTCGTTAGATATTTTGATGAGATGTATGTTGTCTATCCTCTAGTGGTGTTATGTGAACGTCGACTACATGACAATTCACCATTATTTGGGCCTGGAGGAAGGCATTGGGAAGTAATAAGTAGATGATGGGTTGCTAGAGTGACAGAAGCTTAAACCCTAGTTTATGCGTTGCTTCGTAAGGGGCTGATTTGGATCCATATGTTTCATGCTATGGTTAGGTTTACCTTAATACTTTTGTTGTAATTGCAGATGCTTGCAATAGAGGTTAATCATAAGTGGGATGATTTTCCAAGGAAGGACAGCACCCAAGCACCGGTCCACCCACATATCAAATTATCAAAGTACCGAACGCGGATCATATGAACGTGATGAAAACTAGCTTGACGATAATTCCCATGTGTCCTCGGGAGCGCTTTTCTCTATATAAGAGTTTGTCCAGGCTTGTCCTTTTCTACAAAAAGGATTGGGCCACCTTGTTGCACTTTATTTACTTTTGTTACTTGTTGCTCGTTACAAATTATCCTATCACAAAACTATCTGTTACCTATAATTTCAGTGCTTGCAGAGAATATCTTGCTGAAAACCACTTATCATTTCCTTCTGCTCCTCGTTGGGTTCGACACTCTTACTTATCGAAAGGACTACAATAGATCCCCTGTACTTGTGGGTCATCAAGACTCTTTTCTGGCGCCGTTGCCAGGGAGTGAAGCGCCTTTGGTAGGTGGAATTTGATAAGGAAAAACTTATATAGTGTGCTGAAATTTATTGTCACTTGTTACTATGGAAAGTAATCCTCTGAGGGGCTTGTTCGGGGTATCTTCACCCCGACCAGTAGAGCAAAGAGTTGCTCCTCAACCTACTGAACCTACTGAAAATGAAAATGTTTACTTTGAAATTCCTTCGGGTATGTTAGAAAAACTGCTAGCTAATCCTTTTGCAGGAGATGGAACAAAGCATCCCGATGAGCACCTAATCTATGTGGATGAAGTTTGTGGATTATTTAAGCTTGCAGGTATACCCGGTGATGTTATTAAGAAGAAGGTCTTCCCTTTATCTTTGAAGGGAGATGCATTGACATGGTATAGGCTATGTGATGATACGTGATCATGGAACTACAAACGATTGAAATTGGAATTTCATCAGAAATTTTATCCTATGCATCTTGTTCATCATGATCGCAATTATATATGTAATTTTTGGCCTCGCCAAGGAGAAAGCATCTCTCAAGCTTGGGGGAGGCTTAAATCAATGTTATATTCATGCCCCAATCAAGAGCTCCCAAGAGAAATAATTATTCAGAATTTTTATGCTCGGCTTTCTGATAACAATCGCACCATGCTCGATACTTCTTGTGCTGGCTCTTTTATGATGAAGACTATTGAATTCAAATGGGATTTATTGGAAAGAATTAAACGCAACTCTGAAGATTGGGATCTCGACGAAGGTAAGGAGTCAGGTATGACACCTAAGTTTGATTGTGTTAAATCTTTTATGGATACCGATGTTTTCCGTAAATTTAGCACTAAATATGGACTTGACTCAGAGATAGTAGCTTCTTTTTGTGAATCTTTTGCTGCTCATATTGATCTCCCTAAGGAGAAGTGGTTTAAATATCATCCTCCCATAGAAGTAAAAGTAGCTGCACCTATTAAAGTTGAAGAAAATAGTATCACTTATAATGATCCTATTGTTCCTACTTCTTATGTTGAAAAACCACCTTTCCCTGTTAGGATAAAGGATCAGGCTAAAGCTTCAACTGTGGTCCGTAAAAGCAATATTAGAACTTATACACCTCCTGAGCAAATTAAAGTTGAACCTAATATTGCTATTGTTAAAGATCTCTTGTCAGATAATATTGATGGGCTTGTTATTCATTTCCGTGATGAAACTGCTAGAATTGCCAAACCTTGTGCTAAAGATAAACATAGACCTGTGGTAGGCATGCCTGTTATTTCTGTTAAAATAGGAGATCATTGTTATCATGGCTTATGTGATATGGGTGCTAGTGCTAGTGCAATACCTATTGACTTATACAAACAAATTAAGGATGATATTACACCTACTGAGTTAGAAGATATTGATGTCACAATTAAACTTGCCAATAGAGATACTATTTCACCAATGGGAATTGTTAGAGATGTTGAAGTCTTGTGTGGGAAAACTAAATATCCTGCTGATTTTCTTGTTCTTGGTTCCCCACAAGATAGCTTTTGTCCCATTATATTTGGTAGACCCTTCTTGAACACCGTTAATGCTAGGATAGACTGCAAAAAGGATGTTGTTACTATTGGTTTGGGTGATATGTCTCATGAGTTCAACTTTTCTAAATTTCATAGACAACACCGTGAAGAGGAATTTCCTAGTAAGGATGAAATAATTGGTCTTGCTTCTATTGCCGTACCTCCTAGTGATCCTTTAGAACAATATTTGCTAGACCATGAAAATGATATGTTTACAAATGAAAGAAGGGAAATAGATGAAGTATTCTTTAAACAGGAACCCATCCTGAAACACAATTTACCTGTTGAAATCCGAGGGGATCCTCCTCCACCCAAGGGTGATCCCGTGTTTGAGCTTAAACCGTTGCCTGATACTCTTAAATATGCATATCTTGATGAGAAAAAGATATATCATGTTATTATTAGTGCTAACCTTTCAAAGCATGAAGAAGAGAGATTTGAAAGTGCAACTATCCCTAGGTGGTTTTGGTAATTCCTAACAACATATAGCTCGTTGAGCTAACATCATTCCAAGATGAATATTTCAGGAAAAGCTCAATGGATGGCATGGCATGGATGAGAAAAGTGGATCCCTCAAAATGCTAAGGATAAAAGGATTGGCTCAAGCTCAAAATCTCAAGACTCTACATTTTATATTTTAGTGATCCAAGATCACATTGAGTCTATAGGAAAAGCCAATACTATCAAGGAGGGATCAGGTGTTGCTTAATGAGTTTCTTGCTCTACAGTGCTTAGTGATATGCTCCAAAACCCTCAACTACTTTCTCATATCCACATATGACCTAAACCAAAAGTCAAACTCAGCCTTACCGATTCTTTCTACCCGACGCCACCGAGTTCAGATGTCATAGCCACTGCCACAAACCCTAGGCAAATCGGTCTCACCGATAGGGATCTCGGTCTCACCGAGATGGGATTGTAATCTCTCTGTTTCCCTTCATAACATTTCGGTACCACCGAGATGAGCGATCGGTCCCACCGAGATTGCAATGTAAACTCCCTGTTTCCTTTTCGTAACATTTCGGTCTCACCGAAATGAGCGTATCGGTCCCACCGAGTTTACCTGACCAACTCTCTGGTTAGCTTATTACCAAAATCGGTCTCACCTAGTTTGTGTAATCGGTCTCACCGAGATTACATTATGCCCTAACCCTAACCACATCGGTCCTACCGAGTTGCATGTCGGTCCCACCGAAAATCCTAACAGTCACTAGATTTGCTGAATCGGTCTGACCAAGTTTATCAATTCGGCCCCACCGAGTTTGGCAAGTTGTGTGTAACGGTTAGATTTTGTGTGGAGGCTATATATATATATATATACCCTCCACCTCCTCTTCATTCGTGGAGAGAGCCATCAGAACAAACCTACACTTCCAACTTGTTGTTTCTGAGAAGGAACCACCTACTCATGTATTGAGGCTAAGATATTCCATTCCTACCATATGAATCTTGATCTCTAGCCTTCCCCAAGTTGCTTTCCACTCAAATCTTCTTTCCACCAAATCCAAATCCTGTGAGAGAGAGTTGAGTGTTGGGGAGACTATCATTTGACGCACAAGAGCAAGGAGTTCATCATCAACACACCATTTGTTACCTCTTGGAGAGTGGTGTCTCCTAGATTGGCTAGGTGTCACTTCGGAGCCTCCGACAAGATTGTGGAGTTGAACCAAGGAGTTTGTAAGGGCAAGCAGATCGCCTTCTTCGTGAGGATATACCGCTAGTGAGGCAAGTCCTTCGTGGGCGACGGCCATGGTGGGATAGAGAAGGTTGCTTCTTCGTGGACCCTTTGTGGGTGGAGCCCTCCGTGGACTCGCGCAACCATTACCCTTCGTGGGTTGAAGTCTCCATCAACGTGGATGTACGATAGCACCACCTATCGGAACCACGACAAAAACATCCGTGTCTCCAATTGCGTTTGAATTATTCAAACCCTTCCCTTTACATTCTAGCAAGTTGCATGCTTTACTTTCCGCTGCTCATATACTCTTTGCATGCTTGCTTGAATTGTGTTAGGATTGCTTGACTTGTGCTAAGATAGCTAAAATCTGCCAAAGACTAAAATTGGGAAAAGGCTAAGTTTTTATTTGGTCAAGTAGTCTAATCACCCCCCCCCCCTCTAGACATACTTTCGATCCTACAAGATAGTTGAAAACTCTGAAGAAGCACCGTGGTGCTATTGAATATACTCTTGATGATCTTAAGGGCATTAGTCCCACTCTATGTCAACACAAAATAAATTTCGAGAAAGATGCCAAACCAGTTCCCGATCACCAAGGACGGCTGAATCCTAAGATGAAAGAAGTGGTAAGAAAGGAAATACTAAAGCTTCTTGAGGCAGGTATTATTTATCCCATTGCTGATAGTCAGTGGGTAAGTCATGTCCATTGTGTCCATAAGAAGGGAGGTATTACTGTCGTTCCTAATGATAAAGATGAGTTGACCCCGCAAAGAATTATTACAGGTTATAGGATGGTAATTGATTTCCGCAAATTAAATAAAGCTAGTAAAAAGGATCATTACCCCTTACCTTTTATCGATCAAATGCTAGAAAGATTATCTAAACATACACATTTTTGCTTTCTAGATGGTTATTCTGGTTTCTCTCAAATACCTGTGTCAGCCGATGATCAATCAAAGACCACTTTTACTTGCCCTTTTGGTACTTTTGCTTATAGATGTATGCCTTTTGGTTTATGTAATGCACCCGCAGTCTAGTGGTCAAGTAGAATTGAGTAATAGAGAGATCATATTGATTTTGCAAAAGACTGTTAATAGATCTAGAAAGAACTGATCCAAGAAACTTGATGATGATTATGGGCCTATAGAACTGCATATAAAAATCCTATGGGTATGTCTCTATATAAAATGGTTTATGGAAAAGCATATCACTTACCTCTCGAACTAGAACATAAGACATATTGGGCTATTAAAGAGCTCAATTATGATTTCAAACTTGCCGGTGAGAAGAGGTTATTTGACATTAGCTCACTTGATGAATGGAGAATCCAAGCCTACGAAAATGCCAAGTTGTTTAAAAAAAGTTAAAAGATGGCATGACAAAAGAATACAAAAGCGTGAGTTTAATGTAGGTGATTATGTATTACTATACAACTCTCCTTTAAGATTTTTTGCAGGAAAACTTCTCTCTAAATGGGAAGGCCCTTACGTTATCGGGGAGGTCTATCGTTCTGGTGCCATAAAAATCAACAACTTCGAAGGCACAAATCCGAAGGTGGTGAACGGTCAAAGAATCAAACAGTATATCTCAGGTAATCCCATAAATGTTGAAACCAATGTTATTGAAACCGTAACCCCGGAGGAATACATAAGGGACACTTTCCGGAATGTTTCAGACTCCGAAAAGGAATAGGTATGTGGTACGGTAAGAAACCGACTCCAAAACAGTTCTAAGGGCAATATTTCTCTGTTTTGGAATATTTAGAAAAATAGAAAAATAAGAAGCAGTCCGGGAAGGACACGAGGGCTCCACGAGGGTGGAGGGCGCGCCCCACTGCCTCGTGGCACCTCGTGCGCACTCCGTACTATGTTTTCTTGCACAATACGTATTTTGGTCGATAAAAATTCATTATTTAATCTCCCGAAGGTTTTGACTCCTGTATCACGCAATTGTTCTCTGTTCTTGTTTCTAGTTGTTGCTGCTGCAGATTAGAACAAGATGTCTTCTCAAGAGTTAGTCGGGGAGAGCCGGGTGTCTCATCCGGCATCGAGACCAAGGACAAACAGCGATGCTGGCCACTTTGGGCCAACAACGGAGGAAGAGATGGAGGCTGATTTGATGAGGATAGATGCCATGGAGGATCAAGAAGTCACTTCTCGCTTCCGAGCTGGGTTCACGATGGGGGAACTACAGAGCTCAGCTATTCCAAACTCGGTTATCCCTTCCAATGTTAGATTCCTTTCTTATGAAAATATGAAGAAGAGTGTCACTTGTTCTCCCGCAGCTATGCAACACCCTTGGGTGCAAGGAGCTTTAGCCGTTACAGGGAAGCTTCATAAGGAGATAATGGATCTCAAGCAGCAACTCAACAAGCTCGAGGAAGAGAATCATATCCTGAGGGGCATTATCGCCAAGAATATCGCATCACCATCCCCGAAGAAGGAGACATAATCACATGGGTATGGGCACTCCCCTTGGCAACTGCCAAGCTTGGGGGAGGTGCCCCGGTATCGTATCACCACCACATCTCCTATCTTTACCGTTTTTCTTGGTTCAATCCTATTAGTAATATCTTGATCTAGTAGAATAAAAGTTTTGGTATGATCTAGTTTTGAGTTTTGCTTTATAATCTCTCTATGTAATCGAGTCCGTGAGCTTTATAATAAAGATTAGTGTTGAGTCAAGGGCTTGATTATCTTGCCATGATCTTGAGTGAATAAAAGAAAAGAAAAAAGAATAAAAAGGAATAAAAAGATCTTATTGATCTTATTGAGAGTAATGACTTAACATAGAAAGAGTATGATGATTAAAAATTGTTGAGAGTTGGCAAACATAGCTTTGGTCATCGTTGCAATTAATAGGAAGTAATAAAGAAAAAGAGGTTTCACATATAAATATACTATCTTGGACATATTTTATGATTGGGAGCACTCATTAAAATATGACATGCTAAAGATTTGATGTTGGACAAGGAAGACAACGTAATGGGTTATCTTTTCTTATATCTGAGATAAAATATATTGCCATGGATCGTCCAACATGTTGAGCTTGCCTTTCCCCCTCATGCTAGCCAAATTCTTTGCACCAAGTAGAGATACTACTTGTGCCTCCAAATACCCTTAAACCCAGTTTTGCCATGAGAGTCCACCATATCTACCTATGGATTGAGTAAGATCCTTCAAGTAAGTTGTCATCGGTGCAAGCAATAAAAATTGCTCTCTAAATATGTATGATTGATTGGTGTGTAGGAAATAAGCTTTATACGATCTTGTTATGTGGAAGAAATAAAAGCGACGGACTGCATAATAAAGGTTCATATCACAAGTGGCAATATAAAGTGACGTTCTTTCGCATTGAGATTTTGTGCATCCAATCCTGAAAGCGCATGGCAACCTCTGCTTCCCTCTACGAAGGGCCTATCTTTTATTATTATCTTCTACCTTATACAAGAGTCATGGTGATCTTCACCTTTCCTTTTTATATTTTATCCTTTGGCAAGCACAGTGTGCAGGAAAGATCCTGATAGATATATCTAATTGGATGTAAGTTAGCATGAGCTATTATTGTTGACTTTACCCTTGAGGTAAAAGGTTGGGAGGCGAAGCTATAAGCCCCTATCTTTCTCTGTGTCCGATTAAAACTCCGTAACCCCAAGTATTGCGTGAGTGTTAGAAATTATGAAAGACTAAATGATAGTTGAGTATGTGGACTTGCTAGAAAGCTCTGACATAAACTCTTTCTGATGTTATGACAAATTGAAATTGCTTCAATAACTGAGATTATAGTTTGTTAGTTCTTAATAAAGTTTCTGATTCGTACTTTGCATTGTGAATAGATTATTACTCGAGCATAAGAAATCATATGACAATATCCATATATGTTGCAGTTACGAGAATAATCATGATGCCCTCATGTCTGTATTTTATTTTATCGACACCTCTACCTCTAAACATGTGGACATATTTATCGTTATCGGTTTCCGCTTGAGGACAAGCAAGGTCTAAGCTTGGGAGAGTTGATACGTCCATTTTGCATCATGCTTTTATATCGATATTTATTGCATTATGGGATGTTATTACACATTATGTCACAATACGTATGCCTATTCTCTCTTATTTTACAAGGTTTACATAAGGAGGGAGAATGCCGGCAGCTGGAATTCTAGGCTGGAAAAGGAGCAAATATTAGAGACCTATTCTGCACAACTCCAAAAGTCATGAAACTCCACGAAAGTTATTTTTGGAAATAATAAAAAATACTAGAAGAAGAATCCACGTCAGGGGGCCCTCCACCTGTCCACGAGGGTGGGGGCGTGCCCTACCCACCTTGGCGCGCCCCCTGCCTCGTGGGCCCCCTGTTGCCCTCCGGTGCCCATCTCTGCTATATGAAGTCTTTCGTCCGAAGAAAAATCATAAGCAAGCTTTCGGGACGAGACTCCGCCGCCATGAGGCGAAACCTTGGCGGAACTAATCTAGGGCTCCAGCAGAGCTGTTCTGCCGGGGACACTTCCCTCCGGGAGGGGGAAATCATCGCCATCGTCATCACCAACGCTCCTCTCATCGGGACAGGGCAATCTCCATCAACATCTTCACCAGCACCATCTCCTATGAAACCCTAGTTCATCTCTTGTATCCAATTCTTGTCTTTAAGTCTGGGATTGGTACCTGTAGGTTGCTAGTAGTGTTGATTACTCCTTGTAGTTGATGCTAGTTGGTTTATTTGGTGGAAGATCGTATGTTTAGATCCTATATGTATATTAATACTCCTCTGATTATGAACATGCATATGCTTTGTTAGTAGTTACGTTTGTTCCTGAGGACATGGGAGAAGTCTTGCTATTAGTAGTCATGTGAATTTGGTATTCGTTCGATATTTTGATGAGATGTATGTTGTCTATCCTCTAGTGGTGTTATGTGAACGTTGACTACATGACACTTCACCATTATTTGGGCCTAGAGGAAGGCATTGGGAAGTGACAAGTAGATGATTGGTTGCTAGAGTGACATAAGCTTAAACCCTAGTTTATGCGTTGCTTCGTAAGGGGCTGATTTGGATCCATATGTTTCATGCTATGGTTAGGTTTACCTTAATACTTTTGTTGTAGTCGTGGATGCTTGCAATAGAGGTTAATCATAAGTGGGATGCTTGTCCAAGGAAGGACAACACCCAAGCACCGGTCCACCCACATATCAAATTATCAAAGTACCGAACGCGAATCATATGAACGTGATGAAAACTAGCTTGATGATAATTCCCATGTGTCCTCAAGAGCGCTTTTCTCTATATAAGAGTTTGTCCGGGCTTGTCCTTTGCTACAAAAAGGATTGGGCCACCTTGATGCACTTTATTTACTTTTGTTACTTGTTGCTCGTTACAAATTATCCTATGACAAAACTATCTGTTACCTATAATTTCAGTGCTTGCAGAGAATACGTTGTTGAAAACCGCTTATCATTTCCTTCTGCTCCTCGTTGGGTTCGACACTCTTACTTATCGAAAGGACTACGATAGATCCTCTATACTTTGTGGGTCATCAACCACTGCCGCAACATCCGCTCCAGGACGCTCGATACGGGTGACCTCGTCCTGAGGCGGGTCCCCTCCAGGGAAGGGATACATAAGCTTTCACCCATGTGGGAGGGCCCGTTCAAGGTTGTCCACATCTCTAGGCCTCGCGCCGTGCGCCTGGAGACGCAGGACGGGGTGCCCATCCAGAATGCCTCGAACATCCAGCACCTCCAGAAGTTCTACCCATAAAGCAAAGCCCGGCACCTGTGAAGAAGGCCTAGTGCCTATGAAGAAAGGCCCAGTGCCTGTGAAGCAAGGTCCAGTGCCTGTGAAGAAGGCCCTGTGCCTGTGAAGAGTCACCGCTCGTGACACTCTCACGTAATAATGAGTGGGGTTGTACACGCCCCGGAGTCTCCGGAGAGCCTCCCTCAGGCCTCGGGGGCTCCCACCCACGCCTAGTGGAAGCACTTAGCTCCGCGCTGGTGAGAAGACTTGAAGACTAGATTAGGTGCCGGACACGGCTTTTCATTTGCTTTCCGCAGTTGGCTCGTTTTCTCCAAATCGAAGTTGCTTCCAGCGTTCCTTGTTGATTTGGTTCTGTTTGCTGCTATTCCCGACTTCAGTTCGCCTGTGTTCTCTCTCTCGCACACCTCGCGAGGGGGCTAGGCAGGTGCCCTCGCGAGCATTTTTCCCTTCTGCCCCTCTGCCTTCGGTCTGTTTTCTCGTGAAGCACCCTCGTTCGAGCCCACAAGCTGGCGCGCCTCTCCTAATCCGTGCCCCTCGGGTACCGCGATATGAAGTGCTGGGTCAAGGCTCGGGTGAACGACAAGTCTCCTTGTGAACTTCCTAACAAAATTTCTAGAGACCTTGAGCAACTACTAAGCCAAGACAAGCACAAGGAAACAAGTGCCCCACGAAGAGGAGGCAGCTTCGTGAGGCAGCCCCGAACACGCCAAGCTAAGTTATCTCCGCACAAAACAAACGACACAGCATGGAAACAACAAGCATAGCGCAATAACCGGGGAACCACAGTTCGATACACGCCCCTCTGGGCCCATACTGGTTTCATTTTTTATGCATGAAAGGAAAGAAGAGCAAAACTAAAGCAGCATTGCAGCGATCGACGGGGGCAGGCCCCTGGCGACGTCCAGAGCCTAGCCGGATCCCTTCTCGCGCTTCACGGAGGTGCAACGACGGGACGGCCTGCTACCACCTTCGAAGCAAGTGCGACGGCGTGGTGGCTAGTCATAGCCGCCACTGCTGGAGCTTTCGCCGAGAGAAGAGCCCCCGTAGCTAGACGAGGCGCGGCCGGCGGGCTCGCCCTCGCCCTCGTCGCGGCCGTCGCCGAGACCGAGAATCTCCTTGCCGTCGTTTGTCTCGGGGCAGCACCAAGGACTTGTCAAGTCGAGCAGTTGCCGAGGCAGCGTGGGGAAGCGGAGACGCCCACGTCCAATCAACCGCCACGCGTCAACCGAGGCCGCAGGCTTTGGGGGCCCGCGGCGCTCCGTGCTTGACCTTTGGCTTCGCCTCGAAGCCAAGCCCGAGCGTGCCTTGGGCCCGGGGGCTACTGTCGGCGTTCTGAGAACGGGGGTCCCCAGACTTGCCTGCCCGCGGCGTGGCTTTGCTAGCAGGCATGTACGGCCCATCTCCGTCAACGAGGCTTTCAAGACCCTCGTGAGGGCCAAGCCTCGCGAGGCGGACGATGCAAGACCTCCTCAGGAGCGGCCTCACCAGGCTGCCTCACGAGGGGCGCAGAAATCAAGGCGGGGCAAACCTCACGAGGCTCTCGTGACGTGAGCCACGACGATCAAGACCAGGCGGGCACCAGCGTGCGCAGCGTCCTTGTTTCCTCTTTGGTGCTAAAGAGGCAAGCGCAGGCGCGGAGTACCGAGGCATCAAGCAAAATTTTCCATATCGGTGCAACGAGAACAAGACCAGCAGGCCAGCAGGACGGAGGTCACCATGGAGCCCAAGACGGCGTCATCACCAGAGCCCTTTGCAGGCGAAGACCGCTTTTGTCAGGATAGCTTGTACTAGTTGTCCCCTTTCAAATTGGCCGCCGTTGTTGGCTCCCTTCCTGCATGACATTTGGGAAGAGGACCAGGGCCTATGTAAGTAGAACTAGCCACCACAGTAGAGGCATCTGATCTTGAACCAATCCTTAGCCACACACCGAACACAAGAACACCTCAACCTCAGGAGGCCCTTCTTCCCCTTGTATTGTTCTTCATCAGCCCAAGAGGCAATCCACCACCACCACACTGGAGTAGGGTATTACACCACGACGGTGGCCCGAACCAGTATAAATCTTGTGTCTGTGTGTTGCGAGTTCGTCGAGTTCGTCCGTGAGATCTTAGCAAGTTAGGGCATAGATCGGTAGGGAGGAAATCTTCGCGCGCACCCCAGTGTTCGAACCTTAAGGGTTTTGCCGGAACCCGTGATCCGACAATGTCCAGCCCCCAGACCGCTAACGGCCATGTAAGCGGAATGCTCTGGAGGCCCTGGGCCGGCTGATGGATCTGCTTGGCGTGGAACTGGCAGGCTTCGCAGGACTTCACCAACTCAGCTGCGTCATTGAGCGCAGTGGGCCAGTAGAACCCACTACGGAATACCTTATCGACGAGGGTCCATGATGACGAGTGGTGCCCACAGTCCCTGTCGTGTATGTCGATTAGCAACTACTTCCCCTGGTCCCTGGAAATGCAGCACAGAGAAATGTCATTTGGCCGCTTCCTGTACAACTCACCGTCTCGGATGTAGTACGCCGTGGCTTGTCGGGCCATGCGCTCTGCGTCCTCTTCCTTCTCCGGCAACGTCCCTTGCATCAGATACTCCTTGAATTCCTTGGTCCAGCATCCCTCTTGGGGCTTGAGTGCCAAGAGCAGGCGAGCTCCTGAGGTCGGGCCATAGGCTGGGGCTCCCGTGGCAGGCAGTTGTGGGAGCTCCTCCCGAGGCTGAGCTGGGCTTGAAAGTGGTGGTATCGCTGATGGCTTGAAGAGCTGTTCCTCAAAGACGCCGGGCTCTTGTGGCTGCCACTTGGATGCCCTCTTAGCGATGTCGTTAGCTTCCTTGTTGGTGCCCCGGGGCACATGCTGCAACTCCAGGCCAAAGAACTGCTTCTCCATCTTGCGCACCTCCGCGAGGTATGCCTCCATATGCTCGACCCTCGGCTCGTATACCTTGTTGGAGAAGTTGACGAGAAGCTGCGAGTCGCCCTTAACGGTAAGGCGCTTCACCTCCAGAGCTATCGCGGCCTTCAGGCCAGCTATGAGGCCTTCGTATTCCGCAATGTTGTTGGAGACCTTCTCGCCCTGCTAAAAGCAGAGCTGCACAGCGTAGTAGAGCTTGTCCTGGGTGGGCGAGATGAGTACTGCTCCAGCCCCCGCACCCTGATGCACGAAGGCGCCATCGAAATACATGACCCAGCCGGCTGGCGCCTCACTTCCTGGTGAGGTGGACCGGTCTTCGCCTACTTCAAGTGTCGGGCATCCGTCCATTCTGCCACGAAATCAGCGAGCGCGGCTCCCTTGACAACCCTAGTAGTGCTGAACTCCAACTGGAACGCCTGCAGCTCGATGCTCCACTCGACAACCCTTCCACCAGAGTTGGGGCTCCTGAGCACCCTCTCCAATTGGTAGACTGAGACGACTTTGATGGGGTGGCCCTGGAGTAGTGTCGCAGCTTGCACGAGGCCACCAAGAGCGTGAGAAGGAGCTTCTAAGGCATGGGGTATCACGCCCTCGCGTCCCGCAACACTGTTGTCGGTGTCAAAACCGGCGGATCTCGGGTAGGGGGTCCCGAACTGTGCGTCTAGGCGGATGGTAACAGGAGACAAGGGACACGATGTTTTACCTGTGTTCGGGCCCTCTTGATGGAGGTAAAACCTCACGTCCTGCTAGATTAATATTGATGATGTGTGTTACAAGAGTGGATCTACCACGAGATCAAAGAGGCTAAACCCTAGAAGCTAGCCTATGGTATGATTGTTGTTCGTCCTACGGACTAAAACCCTTTGGTTTATATAGACACCGGATAAGGTTAGGGTTACACAGAGTCGGTTACAATGGTAGGAGATCTACATATCCGTATCGCCAAGCTTGCCTTCCACACCAAGGAAAGTCCCATCCGGACACGGGACGAAGTCTTCAATCTTCTATCTTCATAGTCTTGGAGTCCGCCGATGATGATAGTTCGCTATCCGGACACCCCCTAGTCCGAACTCCTCAAGAGCCCCGAACCAGGCTTCAATGACGATGAGTCCGCGCAGATATTGTCTTCGCGTTGTAAGGCGGGTTCTTCCTCGAATAATTTATAGAAGATTGTGAACACCAGGATAGTGTCCAGCTCTGCAAAAATAAATTCCACATACCACCGTAGAGAGAATAATATTACACAAGATCAATCTGCTGACGTATTTTGTGGCGGACGCCGCACCACTACCAAGCCTTTATTCAAATTGTTTTACTGCTCCACCTCGGTAGCGCTTAGCTAAGCGGTTTCTTGGCACGCCTTGTCGAGGCAGAGATCGTGTTCCCTTATTCCGGATTCCCATCAATACGGACGTGGGTAACCCAACTGCGTTCGCTGGCCTGCCTTCTCTATCAAAGGCAAGTCCTAATCGACCACGGGGGCTCTTGGTATTCAACCTCTTTATAACGAGACCAAGGCCCTCTCCTCTTTACACCCTCTATCGAAGTTCGCCTCGTGCTCCGAAGTTCCAACACCCAAAGCTTCAGATTCAGCGCCGGACTTTCGACGATGTCCGCTCCGACCAAGATGGTTGATGGGTGTCTTCCTCCGTTCTAAGAAGACGTGCTAAAGCTGCGAGACGCCAGTATCTAACCGGCGAGATCTCGATAGGCTGCCCGCTTGTGGCATGTCATTCCCACTCCCGAGCCCGGGAGAACGTGGTGTTCAGTGTCTCACTTCCGTCCGGGTTTAGGCTTCCGACGGACCCCTTTGTGCGGGGCTCATGTTTTATTATGAGCTTGATTTCCATGACTTGAACTGAGTCCATCCTCCATATCTCGTCATTCATTGTTGTATGTGAGGCCTTCCTCCATATTACCCTCACTTTGGATTGTGGCTCAAAGACCTTCAAGGTGGAGCCAAAGGCGATCAACGGGCAGCAAACAGAAAGCGGAGGGGCGGTCATAAGCAAATGCGCTGGTGCTCCGTGGCCCGAGGGCTCTTTTCAAGAGGAGCTTGGTTTATGGCAACGGAGTGGTTCTATATCACCGCCTCCTGGGGCACCAAATGGGCGGCGCCCCTGCCTTCCGCCAGTCCACCACAGCGGTGGCGCCATGGGTCAACAAGGCTCGACTGGGGTTGTCCAAGGACGCCTCTCGCTGCAGGGCCGATTCGAGATCTCCAGAAAGAGGGATCAATCTGCTGCAAGTGGCGCAGTTATTGTGATCCGCGTCTTCAGCCCTCAAACGCCGCCTCCGCCTGTGGGAATTCAACCGAGGGACCACGAGCCTCCAAAATTTTATGGGCACGACGCCCGTGGAGATGTATAAACTGTTCTTCGGATCACAAGAGAAGTGTCCGACTTGACCGAGGATGCAGGACTGCTGCAATCGCCAGATGCTCAAGTAAGTAGTCCTATAACCGACAAGCTGTTCATTCATTTATTATGTATATATGCCCTTTAAAGGAGCCGCTTGAACAGAGTGGATAGCCAAGGCAAAGTTGATAAGGTGTCTGCTCCTCCCGTGAGACCACACTGGATCCCATGTTGACCAAGATGTTGAAGGTCGCGCTTTTGAAGAAGGAGAAGGGAGGAGCGGGGAGCAATCGCTCTGCGAAGGAGGCTATCAAGGAAGGAGGGATGAAGAGTCCCACCTTCCGAGGAGAGAAGAGGACCGCTCAAGATCCGGAGGTCAAGGCCTCAAAGAAAGGAAGGGAATCTTCGCTTGAGAGTCCGCGCTGGGAAGTAACCCAGCCGCACTATTTCCCCAAGGGATCAGCCTCCAATGAGCCGTAAGTAAAACAAAGGGTCTTGTAAACAAGGAACATCCTCAGATTTATTTATGAAGATAACCAAATTGTACCTTGTAGTTCGGACCTCAGCCCTTCTCAGCAGAGCTCGCCTTCGGGGATCTTCTTCCGAGATGATGGAGAGCTTAAACGCTTCCACCTGTCGCACCTCATGTGAAGCGGATGATCCGGAGGTGTCGCCGCAGAGGGTTCCCCAAGTCCAAGGGGCGGAAGGTCCAGCGCCAAGTGGTGTGCGGCCGAGGAGTCAAGGATTTGCTCGGGCGAGCGGTTATTCGTAAGATCACCGTGCTCTAATGGGTACGGTGATTGAAAGAATTGCATCCGCGAGAGCGGATTGCGTGAAGCCGTCGAAGCTTACAGACGGGTTTGAGGTACGCAAAAAATGATGTACCGCCCGACGCTTATGCATATAAAATGCGCTCAGATAGATAGTAGTTTCGAGATTCGGTATGTTGTCAAAATTGACAACATGCCGAGGATCAAATTTCGCTTTTAACATATCGCCGCTTCCTAAACAGTGGCGGTTCGTCCGAGGCCACCGGATCGATGAATATGCCGAACTAAAGCGGCAGCTTGATGAGGCGGATGCGACATCGCTACTGGTCAATAAACGGTTTGATGAGTCACAAGGTATGCGATTTCTATGCGGACACCTGGTAAGGGAGCTTGACGCCCATGTCTTACTAATCATATGCTTAATGCGATGGTGCCGCTGCCGTGACGCCGGGTGATTACGCCACAAGAATCCGCCTTAATCCCAGACCGATGATGCCACGCCACCTCGGTTACCGCTGACAACTCTCGCGTTGTTTCAAATCAATTTCAAAATTCAAATTAACAAGGTCAAACATTTAAAGTTTTCAAATATTAAACTTTATATGTTCGGAGGAACCAAATATTTCATAAGTATTTATGGTGGTGAAACCCCACTTTTATAAAATGTTTACTTACTCTAAGCTGATTAAAACAAGAGTAAATTACAATTATTTAAGTGCTTAAAATTTTAAACATTTTCAAAAAAAAAGGAAAAGCCCCCTCCGGGCCACCCGGCCCACCCTGGCTCTACTGGCCGCCCACTGCCCAGCTGGCAGCCCTCGCCTATAGGCCAAGCGCCCCACCCCAAACCCTAGTTCTCACGAACCAGCCCCCCACTTCCCTCCCCACTCGCTCCCCACCTCCCTCTCCCGATCCAATCGGGATCGGCTTGACGCCGCCGCCCCCTCCTCCTCGCCTCCTGGCGCCCACACACCCAGCGCCCAGCTCAGCGCGCCCCATCCTGTCGCCTGTCGGCCTCATCCCGACCTCGCGGTCCGTCGCTCGAGCCACTCGCGGACCACCGCCCGAACGCCTCCGCCTGGCTTTCCACAACGGTCGCCACCGATCGCGATGAGCAACCTCCTAGACCCCATGAACCCCCTCGTGAGCTTTTTCCCCGGCCCTCGCCCTCTCCCTCTCCCAGACGCTCGCTGACGCCGCCGCCAAGTCCGCCACCCTCGCCCGCGCCCCACTCCCCACGGCCGCCCCCCCACGCTTTTTCTTTCTCCCCGATCCAAACCGGATCGGGCCGACGCCGACACCGGCCCCACGCCGACGCCCTCACCCTCCCCTTTTCTCGACCGAGGGGCCTCGCCGTTGCCGCCACGACGCTCGCTGACCCCGCCACCATGATCGCCTCACCGCGCCGCTTCGATAGTGGCGCCTGCCCTCATCGCCCTGGCCGTCGCCCGAGCCTCGCCTCGCCTCCTCACCTCCACGCCGCCTCCTCAAGGCCCCACCTCCGCCCTTCTTGTTGCTGTCGCTGTCGCTCACATCGCCTTTAGCACCCGTCACGGCCGGCCACCAAGGCCTGGCGCTTAGCCGGCCCGGCTGCCTCACTCCTGGTCGGGCGCCTGCACTGCTGCACGATAAAACCGCACGCCCAATCCCCCCCCGGCCCCTCACCAAAGGGCCTCACCACAACGTTTTTTAAAATGTAAACTAAAATGAACTAAAAATGAATTAATCAAATTAACTAATTAATTAATTAATTAATTAATTAGGTAATTAATTAAACTAATTAATTTCGGATTAGTTAAACCCAATCATTAGTTAAATTAATTGGGTAATTAATTAAACTAATTAATTCTGAATTAATTAACACTAATTATTAATTAACTTAATTAACTTAATTAACTAAGGTTAATTAACTGATTAGGTTAATTAGGCCATTAGTGAATGACATGTGGGACCCACTCGTCAGGTTGACTTAGTCAACCCCGCTGATCGATGACGCCAAGATGACCTCATGTCGATGTCATAAATGCAATTTCAAATTAATTAAATAATTAATTGAAATTCCGTAAATTAATAAAACCTTTATAATCATAACTTTTAACCGTAATCCGATTAAAATATTTTCAACATGAAAGTTGCTCGTAACGACGAGACGAATTCGGATACGCAATTGCTCGTCCACCGCACGCCTCTAACCTATCGAACCTGCAAACTTCTCCTCGGCTCATCTCAGATGACAGACGTCCTAACCGGATAACTTCCTGGATGCTTCCCCCTAAACCAAGACCCTCTTACCACGTTAGGGCACGCCTAGCATCGCTTCTTGGCATGTCATGCATCATTATGCATCTCATATCGGTATTCATTGTTTCTTCCCTCTTCTCTTGGTAGACTACGAGACCGACGCCGCACCGCCGCTCGACTACAAGGTCGACGATCCTCTCTCTTGCCAGAGCAACCGTGCAAGCCCCCCTTTGATCATCCCGATATCGCCCATTCCATTCTCTTATTGCTTGCACTAGATTTTTGCCATCGTTATTGTTGCTCCTATTTCGCTGCATAGCCCGCTTATTGTAACCTCGCTTTGTTACCTACCGCTATCCTAAACTGCTTAGTATAGGTTGGTTAGAGACCCATCGCTGACCCCCACCTTGTCCTTGTTGCCCTCGCTTCATCATTGAAGACCCGATCAACGGATAGAAGACCAGCCCCTACACCGCACATCACTTCCCTTAGTTGCTCGACACTACTAGGTTACTATCGAGTACCGAGGGTGAAACCTCTACAAAGACCTCCGATATTAACCCTGTAGTATAGCTATCCGGTTGTGGACATCGAGGGTGATTTTCCTCCTTAACCACTTCCGACACGACTGTTGCAACCCTCAAGTGTGGACCTCGAGGGTGAATCCTCTAATGTTCACCTTGATGACTACATTGAGTGGAATTCACCGGGGTGATTCCTCGTGTTTTCCCTTGATGTTTGGACTCACGGTTACTTGGACTGTTACCATTGTTATTTGGAAAGACGGTCGACCTCGAGGGTACCCGCTGCGCTTAATTGCGCAGTGATGTGGAGACGGGTTGACCGGAGGGTGCCCGCGAGATAATTACGAGGCGGGTCGGCATTCCTAGCCCTTGCCGCAAGTCCTCGAGACGGGCAACGGGTCACATCTTCGTGAGTCTCGCTTGTTACCGCGCGCTCCTAATCCACTACGATTTGGATATTTGATCCGAGGGGCCTCGCCCGATAGCACTAACCATCACGTGGGCTAAGTATGGGCTTCGTCAGATACATCAGCGAAGCTTATTAGACGTCGGCACGAGCGGCTTGCGCCGGATTGGGCTGAACGCTCGTTAGGCTAGGTCTGCTTCCGCCGCCCGCAACGTGCAGGAGTTCCCGGGAGATGGCCCATGACCGGGGCATAGGTTTAGTCCGCGGCTGGCTCTCTATTAAGCCTAGGTCGGGTTGCGCGTATTGTTTGACCGAGGCGGGCATGACCTCGAAAGTGTGTCCGCCGAGTTAAAGCGTGGTGGGTAAGTTGGTGCACCCGCAGGAAGAAAACATCTATCGATAGCCCGCCCTACGGTAACGGACACTTGGAGTTGTATCCCGATCGATACAACTAGAACTGGATACTTGAGATGAGACATGGATATGAGCAATGGATTGCGATGAGAATTGGTTTATGATGATAACTGGATAGTATGGCTCTGGGATTTCTTTCTCGCAGGGAGTCGAGAAAGGATCTCTGGCCGAGGTTGATAACACTACTGCTACTTTAAGTTATGTTACCCTACTCCCTCTTGTTTGCTGCAAGATGGTGGTTTCCGGAAGATGCTAGTCTTCGATAGGACTAGGCCTTCTCTCTTTTCTGGCATTTCTGCAGTTCAGTCCATCGATATGGCCTTTACACATATATCCATGCATATGTAGTGTAGTCCTTGCTTAAGTAGTACTTTGGATGAGTACTCACGGTTGCCTTGTTTCCTTTTTTCCCTATCTCTACTCGATTGCTGCTATCGACGATGGAGCCTGTGATCCAGACGCCACCGCCACGCATTTACTACTACTACTCCGGAGGCGCTTACTACTACGCAGCCCGACGATTTACCGTGGAGTGACCTAGGAGGATCCTGCAGGAGGCCTGCCTCCTCTTCGATCAGATCCCGGCTTTGTGCTAGCCATCTTATGGCACCTTGTTTAACTTATGTCCGTACTCAGATATTGTTGCTTCCACGACTCGCCTATGATCGAGCACTTGTATTCGAGCCCTCGAGGCCCCCGGCTTGTATTATGATGCTTGTATGACTTATTTTATTTGTAGAGTTGTGTTGTGATATCTTCCGTGAGTCTTGATCTTGATCGCATACATTTGCGTGCATGATTAGTGTACGATTGAATCGAGGGCGCCACAAGTTGGTATCGAGCCATCGCTCAGGAATCCCCTTCCAACTCCTTGGCCAAGTCGAGTCTAGACATTGCAAAACTTTTACTAACATGGCTGTGTGTCTTATGGGCACACGCCGCCATTGGGTGGTATTAGGATCTTTTACCTCGATCTTTACTCCGGATTCTGAACTCTCTTCTATTCGGGTTAAACGATTTTGTTAAAAACAACACTAACTTTAGGTTCTCGCAAGTACTTTCTCCCGGAGAGCCCCTCACTTCAGATGGTCGTCTGCTAATCAGAAGATTCCGAAGATACTATCTGATGTCCTCTCGAGGCCTTGTGCTCATCACTTATGCTATTCCTGACCACCGATAAATCCGTATGGATTACTACTTACACTTGCCATTCATACGATCACCCCCCAGTGATCTTGTTATTACAAGATACCCCGAAGTTTTCTATTGATCCGAGAATACTTTGTGCCTATCGCCTAGCAGTTCCTTGCCACATGAATACCCCTTCAAATAAATCCTCGCACTTGTCGAGTATCCGCCATTCCTCGTTGTTCATGTGTTACACAAAATTCTTCAAAATACTATTCGATCTCCGAGAATCCTCTCGAGCCTTTGGCTCTTGAAATTCTTGCTTGCTTGCATTATGGTTAATCCCATAAGTCTCGTGAGCCATATTGACATTCCTTGTCATTATCATTTTGGGTCTGTTGACTCAATATGTTTATGAATACCCGCAATCATCATTGATTCTTATAAGTTACCTTTCCGGCTGAGCTGCCATTCTTTAACCGGAATTGGTTCTTGACCAATCCAATTGCCGCTGATTGTACCCTAAGGCTATTCAACTTATCCACCCCTAAATCGAGCATTGCTTCGATCCCTTGTTTTGGGAATCATAATTCATTTGCATTTGACAATTGAGTTAGTCATTGTTTCTATAATTTGATCTCCTTGCATTCTTCTTCCTCTAGATGAGTATCGATGCTCACATCGGATCCCTTGTGGACCACCAGATCCTTTGTTGGATTTTATCCGACAACGCCTTCATATTCAATAACCTTGTGAGCTTTTCCTCCGATACATAATGCCTTTGGTAAATTGCATCCTTCCTTTTGCCAACCATGCTCCGCTTGAGCTAGTGGTATTTACTATTGAAGCTTGTGGTATATGTTTCCGTGTTACCTCGCCGGGTTGAACCTATGCCTTCCTTTATATGTGTGAACTCGAAGTTTACACGAGTCATACTCATCCGGTATTTCACCAGTACAACTTTCAACACTAATGCCTTTATCGAGCGAGAAGTGAATGGAAGGGTATGCATTGGAAAATGGGAGTCGATTTGAACTTTGTGTTCATGCCCATGGACACGATGTAGATCTTATCATTAAAACTTCTCTTAAATTAATTATTCCTTTGGTATAAGTTCATCTTATATCTGGGATCCGCCTTTTGCAATCGTGGTTCCACCATGATTGTTCTTCTTGATCTCATTTCTCGGACAAGTTAAAACAATTGTCTCCTATGGATCAATACACCAGTCCAACCTTTACTTTGATCTTGTGTCGAGTATTACCCCCCTGGTATCTCGAGATTGTCATGGAACTACATAACTTTTTATGAGTTCTTCAAGTGCTACCTTCCCACTGATTCCAATTTTTCACGGGCTCTAAGTTTTAAACACTCAAAGACACCGATAGATGAACCGAGTCCGCACTACGGTTCAACAACTCTTCAGTGAGCTTCTATAAGTACGAGTTGGTACCCGATCACGCCGTTCCTAGCCTGTTTGGCTATACCGTTGTCGTGATGATTTTAACTGTACTACCCGTTCCTTCTTCACGGAACACAATTTTCGACGGTGAATTAACCTTACGCCGATCCTCATCGCCTTATCATTTCACCTTGGACAACAAGCTTGGTATCGAGTTTGTGTCGCACTTTGGTTCTAATAACCTTTCACGCCAAGATTACTTTGACTTGATGTCGCCACCGATCGATTACATCTTCATGAAGTCACTCGACAATTGTGTCGTGATCACCAACATTCGAGCTCATCCAGGTATCAACTGAATTCATGATGAGAAATACCATCCTTGCCCTCGATGATTTGCATTATCATCGACCACTTTATTGCCTTCCCACCAACACAAGCTTGTTCATGTTTGGTGTTATACCTTGAGTTCCTTGCTACCCAAAGAATCGCTCTTCTCTACCTTGGAGTATTACCATCTGTTAATATCAAGGAGGTTGTGAGGACTGCTCCACTTTTCTTCTCAGGTATCCTAAGTCTGAGTTATCCTGACACCAATCGGATCTGAATCTCGGTCAGATATGATGGTTGGGACAACTTTCCAAGAGTATGTTATTGGTCCTTTGATGAACCGGTAGCATGATGTCATGCCTAACACCCCCCCCCCCGGCTGGAGGACCTATCATTATAGATTCCTTTCAGCAGGTTTATCCTTTCATCCATGAGGGAATTGTAATACTGTTTCAACCAGTTATTCCTGATGAATCCTTCGTGATTCCAAGTCTGATCTTCACCTGAAGACCATGTCAATGCTGTCTCGAAACATGTCTGTGATGCTTTGATTTTCAACAAGAACATTCGAAGCCCAATGCTAAATGTTTCTTGCTCAATTATCCCAACACCGTTGTATGGGTAATGTCATGAAATTTCCTCCCTTACCTAAGGGGTTTTCTAAATTATATCCTGTCATGGATATCATGCTCGCTTATCCTTGGTAAGGGTATATCCTCAAATATGTGTTTAAACACATTTTCCTTTCCATTGTTCTGCTCAATATGATAATCATATTTTTACTTTCCATTGGTTGTTTGAACCTTTCTTGGGATATATATAATCTAGCAGGATAACCCCTGCTTAGGTAAGCACCTCGTTATACCACTGTAAGTAAGACCCTATTACTATTTGTTGATGACATTCCGGTAACCACCGATGGACGAGAACCTTGCCTATTGGTCCGCCTCGCTCAACGAAAGCGGGAAAATGGTTCTCTTCGTCCCTCGCCTTGGTACCTATGTTGTTGCCGACATGACCCCTGCACTCTTCTCCGACTTGCCTTGCTTACATGATCGCAGGTGATGTCAACAACCTACTTTTTTTAACCACATGGTGGGCCCATAACCCACAGTGTCACAGGATCGAAACCCGACTCCCTGTACACCCCCCTGCTCCCAAAGTTATTCCTCCGCGTGGACTCGTATGTAATTCACGGGCCACCGTCATAGTGATCTATTCGGTATCGACGCGATATTTACTTCTCGCCACTCTGAACCCCTTTCTCACTCGTTCAGGCTTCGAGCTACTACCTACCCGCTAGCCTATTATGGTACCTTCGCCTTACTCTCGAGGTATTTCATAAGTTCAACTCGAGAGATAATCTTATACTAATTCATGGGTTACCCCCATTGTTTCCTTAGAAGCATTGTGTCAAGTGAGCGGCCCTTTTCTTCGTAAGCACGATGGAGTTCCCAAGAAATGATGACCAGTTTATCATGATGCATCGGAATAAAGGATTGAAGACATCAACGAAGGGGATTAACTTCTTGAGAAGATCCGTTAGATTATCGTAACAGACCTTTCCCCTTGTTCTCTTAAATCTCGGGACGAGATTTCTTGTAGTGGAGGAGAATTGTGACGCCCGGGTGATTACGCCACAAGAATCCGCCTTAATCCAAGACCGATGATGCCACGCCACCTCGGTTACCGCTGACAACTCTCGTTGTTTCAAATCAATTTCAAAATTCAAATTCAACAAGGTCAAACATTTAAAGTTTTCAAATATTAAAATTTATATGTTCGGAGGAACCAAATATTTCATAAGTATTTATGGTGGTGAAACCCCACTTTTATAAAATGTTTACTTACTCTAAGCTGATTAAAACAAGAGTAAATTACAATTATTTAAGTGCTTAAAATTTTAAACATTTTCAAAAAAAAGGAAAAGCTCCCCCCTCCCTGGCCACCGGCCCGAAGGCTGACCACTACCAGCCTGCCCACTGCCCAGCCTGCAGCCCTCGCCTATAGGCCAAGCGCCCCACCCCAAACCCTAGTTCTCACCGAACCAGCCCTCCTACTTCCCCCACTGCTACGCCCCACCCTCCTCTCCTCGATCCAATCGGGATCGGCTTGACGCCGCCCGCTCCCCCCTCCTCCCTCGCCTCCCAGTAGCCACACACCCAGCGCCCAGCCGCTCGGCGCCCCCATCCTGTCGCCTGTCGGCCTCATCCCGACCTCAGGGTCCGTCAGCCGAGCCACTCGCGGACCACCGCCGAACGCCCTCCGCCCGCCTCCACAACAGTCGCCACCGACCACATGAGCAACCCTCCTAGACCCATGAACCCCCCTGAGCTTCTTCCCCCCTCGGGCCCTCGCTCCCTCTCTCCTCTCCCAGACGCTGACGCCGCCCGCCAAGTCCGCCACCCTCGCCGGGCGCCCCACTCCCCACCGCCGCCCCCACGTTTTCTTTCTCCCCCGATCCAAACCGGATCGGGCCGACGCCGACACCGCGCCCCTACGCCGACGCCCTCACCTCCCCTTTTCTCGACCAGGAGGGGCCCCGCCGTTGCCGCCACGACGCTCCGCTGCCGACCCCGCGCCTGATCGCTTTCACCGGCGCGCCCCTAGAGTGGCGCCCTCGCCCTCATCGCTTCGCGCTGTCGCCGGCCTCGCCGCCGCCTCCTCACCTTCACGCTGTCGCCTCCTGCGCCCCACCTCCGCCCGCCTTCTCCTCTTGCTGCCTCGCCTGCCGCCACGCCTTGGCGGCTTGCCGCCGGCCACCGGCAAGGCTGGTGGCTTAGCAGCATCCGCTCGGCCCTCACCCGGTCAGGCGCCCGCACTGCATCCGATAAAACTGCACGCCCAAGAAACCCCGGGCCCCTCACCAAAGGGGCCCGCCACAACGCTTTCTTTAAAAGCGAAACTAAAATGAACTAAAAATGAATTAATCAAATTAACTAATTAATTAATTAATTAATTAATTAGGTAATTAATTAAACTAATTAATTCGGATTAGTTAAACCCAATCATTAGTTAAATTAATTGGGTAATTAATTAAACTAATTAATTTGAATTAATTAACACTAATTATTAATTAACTTAATTAACTTAATTAACTAAGGTTAATTAATATGATTAGGTTAATTAGGCCATTAGTGAATGACATGTGGGACCCACCTGTCAGGGTTGACTTAGTCAACCCTGTTGATCGATGACGCCAAGATGACCTCATGCTGATGTCATAAATGCAATTTCGAAATTAATTAAATAATTAATTGAAATTCCAGAAATTAATAAAACCTTTTATAAATCATAACTTTTAATCCGTAATCCGGATTAAAATATTTTCAACATGAAAGTTGCTCGTAACGATTTAGACGAATTCGGATACGCAGTCCATTCGTCCACCGCACGTCTCTAACCTATCGAACCTGCAAACTTCTCCTCCGGTTCATCTGTATGACAGACGTCCTAACCGGATAACTTCCTGATGCTTCCCCTAAACCAAGACCCTCTTACCACGTTAGGGCACGCCTAGCATCGCTTCTTGGCATGTCATGCATCGTTATGCATCCGTTATCGTATTCATTGTTTCTTCCCCTCTTCTTCGGTAGACTACGAGACCGACGCGGTACCGAGTTCGACTACAAGGTTGACGATCCTCTCTCTTGCCAGAGCAACCGTGCAAGCCCCCCTTTGATCATCCCGATATCGCCCATTCCATTCTCTTATTGCTTGCACTAGATTTTTGCTCTCGTTATTGTTGCTCCTATTACATTGTATAGCCTGCTTATTGTAACCTCGCTTTGTTACCTACCGCTTATCCTAAACTGCTTAGTATAGGTTGGTTAGAGACCCATCAGTGACCCCCACCTTGTCCTTGTTGCCCCTGCTTCATCATTGAAGACCCGATCAACGGGATAGAAGACCAGGCCCCGACACCGCACATCACTTCCCCTTAGTTGCTCGACACTACTAGGTTACTATCGAGTACCGAGGGTGAAACCTCTACAGCACCTCTGATATTAACCCTGTAGTATAGCTATCCGGTTGTGGACATCGAGGGTGATTTTCCTCCTTAACCACTTCCGATACGACTCTGTCGTGCAACCCCTCAAGTGTGGACCTCGAGGGTGAATCCTCTAATGTTCACCTTGATGACTACATTGAGTGGAATTCACCGGGGGTGATTCCTCGTGTTTTCCCCTTGATGTTTGGACTCACGGTTACTTGGACTGTTACCACTGTTACTTGGAAAGACGGGTCGACCTCGAGGGTACCAGCGCTTAATTGCAGTGATGTGGAGACGGGTTGACTGGAGGGTGCCCGCGAGATAATTACGAGGCGTGGCGGCATTCCTAGCCCTTGCCGCAAGTCCTCGAGACGGGCAACGGGTCACATCTTTCGTGAGTCTCGCTTGTTACCGCTGCTCCTAATCCACTCACGATTTGGATATTTGATCCGAGGGCCTCCGCCCGATAGCACTAACCATCACGTGGGCTAAGTATGGGCGCTGCGTCAGATACATCAGCGAAGCTTATTAGACGTCATGGCCGTCGAGCGGCGCCGGATTGGGCAGAACGCTGTTAGGCTAGGTCCGCTTCCGGCCGCCCGCAACGCGTCTGTGAGTTCCGGGAGATGGCCCATGACCCCGGGGCATAGGTTTAGTCCGCGTGCTGGCCTCTCTATTAAGCCTAGGTCGGGTTGCAGATTGTTTGACCGAGGCCGGGCATGACCCTGGAAAGTGTGTCCGGCCGGAGTTAAGCGAGCGTGGTGGGTAAGTTGGTGCACCCCTGCAGGGAAGAAAACATCTATCGATAGCCTGTCCTACGGTAACGGACACTTGGAGTTGTATCCCGATCGATACAACTAGAACTGGATACTTGAGATGAGACATGGATATGAGCAATGGATTATTGCGAGAATTGGTTTATGATGATAATCGGATAGTATGGTTTCGGGATTTCTTTTCGCAGGAGTCGAGAAAGGATCTCTCGCCGAGGTTGATAACACTACTGCTACTTTAAGTTATGTTACCCTACTCCTCTTGTTTGCTGCAAGATGGTGGTTTCGGAAGATGCTAGTCTTCGATAGGACTAGGCCTTCTCTCTTTTCTCGGCATTTCTAGCTCAGTCCATCGATATGGCCTTTACACATATATCCATGCATATGTAGTGTAGCTCCCTTTGCGTAGTACTTTGGATGAGTACTCACGTTGCCTTGTTCCCTTTTTCCCTATCTCTACTCGATTGCTGCTATCGGACGATGGAGCCTGTGGATCCAGACGCCACCGCCTACGCATTTACTACTACTACTCCGAGGCGCTTACTACTACGCAGCAGCCCACCGACGACCACCGGAGTGACCTAGGAGGATCCTGTGCAGGAGGCCTGCTCCTCTTCGATCCAGATCCCGCTTTGTGCTAGCCATCTTATGGCACCTTGTTTAACTTATGTCGTGATCAGATATTGTTGCTTCCGCTGACTGCCTATGATCGAGCACTTGTATTCGAGCCCTCGAGGCCCCGGCTTGTATTATGATGCTTGTATGACTTATTTTATTTGTAGAGTTGTGTTGTGATATCTTCCGTGAGTCCTTGATCTTGATCGCATACATTTGCGGCATGATTAGTGTACGATTGAATCGAGGCGCCACCATAATGCCGTGGAAGAGCTGCGGGCAGAACTCGCCGAGCTTAAAGAGCAAGCTTTAATTAGTAATGCGTTGCTTTAAAGGCGGCCAAGAGCTAGAAGCTGAACGGGCTGCTCACCGCCAAGAAGAGGAGATGGCCGAGATGGCCAAAAGGTAAAGGAATGC